>CAHIKZ030001715.1:290000-335000 GCA_903632075.3 Acanthosepion pharaonis
TGACGATTCTGTCCAGCATGAAAACATATATATACTCATAAACATTGATAGATCGATATAAATATGTGTAAAATTTATGATGTATATATATATATATATATATATATATATATATATATATATATATTAAACTACAGCTATTTATAATGTATATATATGTGTGTGTGTGTGTGTGTGTGTGTGTGTGTTAGTATTCAAATCCATAGTATGTTATCCATATAGCTATTCTATATTCAAATGACATTTTGAAGCCAGAAAACTTGTTTTATATGAATGTTCACCTTTTTATCAACTTCTCTGAATGGCATGGAAGAGACAAGGGAGAAAAATAGGATATGTTCCTCGTGACACGCACAACTCGAGTCTGATTTACAAATCTGGACGAATTTATTCATCGTTGACTCTTCTGTTCAAAAAGATTCACAACGAACAAAGACCGGAAAACCTTTCACTGTAAAAAGAATCATTTCTCCTAAGAAGTCAAACTTCAGAGGCAACAGTTTAGAGGATAAATTATTGGTTGTCATCTGCATATGACTGATAAAAGTTCCAACTCAGAAAAACAGGCTTTGGACCAACAACAAAATTACCACTTCCCCAAAAAGGCAGATAAAAGAGAAACTTAACATTTATTTTATTGAAAAGTCACAATATATATATATATATATATATATATATATATATATATATATATATATATATATATATATATATATATATATGTATGTATGTCAATATATATTACAGGTGTTAAATACATTTGTATATAATCCAAGTCGATCCTAGCAATATGAAAACTATTAAAACTGAAACAAAAAAATAGAATTAGGTTTTCATATTACTTCATATGTGGCGGGGATAGATTTATTTCAACCACCAAACTACCGTCAACGGTTGAATAAGACTGACGCAGTTTTGTCGATTGAAATAGATGAATCCCACCCTATATGAGGTAATTTTGGACTTTATGTGCAATTAGTATATATATATATATATATGTGTGTGTGTGTGTGTGAATTTAATTACTTCACCTCAAGCAAGACAATAAAACCACTAAGACACAAGGGATAAGTTAGTGTGAAAGAATACAAAACAGAAAAAAAAATTAAGGAGCAAGAACAGGAGGGATTTCGCATTATTTATCATCTCTCAGTTGCCCGAGGCCGCGCCCTCCCATTGCACCAGAGGGAGAGATCGGTGCTCGCACCGAGGCCAGCGCAACCGATGGTTGCAGGGGCTGACGGGAATTTTTGACCCTGTTGGGGTGCACGCCCTCGGGTCCCCACATTAATCCGACTTCGTTTCACATCTCATTCTCGTGGGGAAATAAGTAAACACCGAGCAAGAACAATAAGAATCTACCCAACATGATCAATGACTTAACAAGATTAGAAGTATATTAGATATATAAGATGTTACTGATGTACACATAGATAAATACACGATGTTTAGCCTCTTGTATATAACGTAACATTTTATTCAATACCGTATTTCATCAATTATTGCGTGCGTTCTAATACTGCTTCCTAACCAATTCCTAACATGATTCCTACATTCTACATAAGATATTAGATATCTTCTTCAATCGGGGTTCGATCTTGTAACATCTAGCTTTTATATGTTTTTTCCCACACGTGCACATTCCAGGCGCAGCTGAGTCAAGTACGTGTTTATATGTCGGGACACCTACTGATATTTTATTTAGCGTGTATCTACACGCAGTTAGGGACATCTCTCTGGTAAACCTGTCCATGCATCTAACTTCTTTGAAGGACTGGTGAGGTCTGTTAAGTCTATTTTGATATCATCTGTGCTTAGTTATATACTGCAACGACACTTCAGCTTCTCGCAAATTAAGAGCCTAAGTAGCTTAGAAATTATTCAATGTCGATTACTAAAATATACATGAAAAATCCTGCTACGACAGACTCATTTTAGATATTGATTATGCGTTGCATCCTCGAGCATAATGATAAAAACGTAAATCCGCTAATAACATTGTATTTTCGATGCTGTGTTTCTTCAGGAATACGTGATAATGACTCGCCATATTATGCAATACTTCGTAATTCTAAGGAATATTTGCATCGCTTTTAGTAATCCAGGACTTTGTCCTGTTATTAATATAAACTCACCAGCGTGATTATTTGCTGTTTCTTCTGTTCTTGCTTTTATTGTCCTGTGAATTTTAAATTCCCAAAGCCAACTTTTATCATCATGCGTTCAATCGATTTTAGTGCAATTTTCCGTTTAAAATATTTTTATCGATTATATATTACGTCCGTGGAATTCTCAACATCTTTCTCTCTATTGTCTCATGCTCCCTCTTCTTGGATGAAAATATCCAGCATGTACTGCCTTATGGGAGTTTTGATATTGCTTAGAAAACCGTAATGCGGTATTTTATTGTTTTTTAATAGATTGTTTGGCTTCGAAAAAACATCTTTCAGTGTTCTATTGCACCTTCCGATTTCTGTTTCACATTTTACGTAAGATGCAGATAAAATGGTCGGCTAACTTTACCACTCCTGTACGTACCTGACTCTTCATCCTATCCTCCGCCTTACAAAGGCCAGATCAGACGATAATAGTGTACTGCTGTCATATTTGGGAGGGAGCTGACCATTCCATACATTCCAGTCTTGATAGATTTCAAAAGTGTCTCCGAGTCCTTGTGGGTGACGAATTATTTTCTACCCTCTAACCTCTCTCTCTCACAGGCGGAATGTAGCGAGCTTCTCACTGCTCTATCTCCACATCTACGGACAGTGACAGGGCGAACTACGTTCCTTGGTTGCACCAGGTCTAACGTTCAAAGCTAGGACCCCGCTATGCTACTCACGTCGTTGCAAATCGCCTACATTCTTGCCGTATTCTTTCGGTGGGAAATCATTTAAACTCGAACAGCTTGTTCCCATGAACCACAGCTCCGTGGATTACACTCCTAAGATGTTTCCTCGAAAACTACAATCTTAAACTTTTCAGGGCTAGAGTTAAACGTTATCTTCCCTTCCTATCCATATAAGCTGCCGTTTAATGTAACCCTCTAACTTGAGTGGCTTTACGGCCTTGTACAAGGCGAACCTTGCTGTAAAAAAAGAAAATGAAAATGTTAGGACAGATGGAGGAAAATTCCGTACATTTCAGAAAACTTTTTCTTTGTTTCCATCGAAATATTCATTTTACGTAACCACTTAACATGTATACAACATCTTTTATTTTTTTAAAAAGACATAATGTCGATCAGGGCTGTCTTACTCTAAACCGGAAACATTATTGAAATCCAAGAGTTTACCTACGTTCGAACGCCTATCACTATTGATAATCTATATCTATAAAAGGCAGGATATGTGTATGTGTGTGTGTGTAACGAATGCACGGCCGCAATTTTCGACGGATTTGTACCAAAATTTACATGCTCATGCTCCAAGTTAGCGGAAGGCCAAGACCGACTTTGCATTTCCCAACTCCCATCGATAGTGGAAATAATTGATATTTTCATGCTTCTACGGCAGTTTTCATGTAGTTTGCGGCCATTTTGTACTGGTCAGAGTGAGAGCCTATAGCTGGCTGCCACGAATAGGCAGGAAGACTCTATTGGACAACGTGAGAGCCAACAGCTGACTGACACGAATGTTAACTATCATGCTAACATGCAAAAAAAATCGATAGCTGCATTCGTCACAAGTGGGAAAAATTTAAATCTGCATGGCACTTTACTCCAATTGGCTCATTCACGTTGATTCTGATTCCGCAGAACTGGGTTGGGTATGAAAAAGTATTTGTTGTAAACATTCTTTTTTTATTCGTTTTTTCCAGTTACGAGTCCTTTTTTTTAAAGCTGATCGTTTTGTGATCATTTTGTTTAGTTCTTATTTCCTAACCGATTTAATGTTTAGTATAGAGCTTAGAAAAAATTCGCAGTGTGAGATAGGCAAGAAGTAAGGCATGTAACAACATCAGCACGGCAAAGGGCACTCCTTTAAAAGCAAGGAAGGTCAAAAATATTTTAAGTCAAGTGATAGCAATTGCTGTATAAGTCGTACGATTTTTGAATCAAGCACGGGCAACGCCAGGTCATGCTGCTATTTGGAAATATATGACTTCATTTATATTCTTTGTCATTTCAAAAAGATTCCGTTGATGGATCTTCACGTCTTTCTCTTTTATTTTCTTTTTTTTTTGGGACATTTTGGGAAAACAACATTGAATCAATAGATTCATCTGCTGCAAGGAAAGATGGTTCTCTGTGACGTGCTAGAAGGCTTTTTTCCCGTCTGAATCCATCCTTCATATATACAAATCTACCATTCGTCCTTGCATTGAATACTGTTGCAATATATGGTTTGATGTTCCCGCTGTTCATCTTGAGGTTCTTGCCAAAATCCCAAGTCGGATATGCAATGTGAGAGGACCTGACCTGTCATCTCAACACCAATCACTTTCTCATAGACGTGATGTGGCTTCCCTTTGTAATTTTACAAATATTTTTATGGTAACTGCAATGATGAGTTATTGTCACTGGTACCCCAACTGCGTGAATTTATGCGTGCTACTATGTTGGCATCTCGGTCCCAATCTTTCATTGTCAAATCAGTTAAATTTAACCGTTTATTCTACTCCAACAGCATTTCTTTCGTACTCCCCGTCAGTGGAACTCCCTTCCTCTTAATTGCTTACCTGATGGTCATAATCTTCAAATAATCAAATGTAATGTCAATCGACATCTTCTGATGCCTTGATCCTAATCCCCCTCCTTCTCTATATCCTTTCCTCAAACACCCCTCTTTACTCTTACTCTCACCCTCTGTAACCCCTTGAGTGCTAGTAATTTCACGTCCTGACTAAGACAAGGATCCGTCATGACACCTATGTGATTCTCTTTGTATCTGGCTTCCCTGATGGTTACAATCTTCAAATATTCAAATGTAATGTTAATCGACATCTTCTGATCCCTTGATCCTGATCCCCATCCTTCTCTATATCCTTTCCTCATACACCCCTCTTTATTCTTACTCTCACTCTCTGTAACCCCTTGTGGACTAGTAATTTCCAGTCCTGACTAAGACAAGGATCCGTCTTGACACCTATGTTATTCTCTTTGTATCTTGTTTCCCTGATGGTTATATTCTTCAAATAATTAAATGTAATATCAATCGACATCTTCTGATGCCTTGATCCTGATGCTCCTCCTTCTCTATATCCTTTCCTCAAACACCCCTCTTTACTCTTACTCTCACTCTCTGTAACCCCTTGTGTGCTAGCATCTTCTGATGCCTTGATCCTGATCGTCGATCGTCCATCCGTTCAACTCGTTAAATGCATTTCCCCTGTCTCTCTTCAGTATGCTCTTAATCCTCTAGGCCCTCCTTAATTATTCCATGTTCCAAAAAATCCACCTGCGTCTCTCTGATTGTAATGTTTTCCTTAAATCTTTCTCGTTTGTCTATGATATTCACAGAATTCTTCACTTGAAGTTTCGTCATCATTTCTAAGGCAACTGACCTCCATCCTCTGCCAAATCTGAGGTTATATATTGCTGACAGTTCAGTACACATTACTTTGGTTCTAAAGATATTTTGGCCAACGACCTCATCACGTTGAAATACCAGTTCCTGTATGATCTCCGAAGTTAAGCAACGTCGGGCCTGGTCAATACGTAGTTGAATGATGAATTACTCTGATCGATTACTTTGTTTCTAATGATATTTTGGCTAACGTCCGCATCACGTTGAAAGACCGGTTTCCATTCAACCATCAAAGTTAAGCAGCGTTTAACTTTGTCAGGACCGAGATGGGTCACTGATTTGAAATACCGATGCTGTGGTTGGTGTAATCCGTAACATCTTTGAATTGTTAATCGGAGAGGTGAATTCCAATTCTCTTAGAATTCGTTATATTCTCTTACACGCAAATACACTCGGGAAAGGTATGAATCCACGCTTCTCGCACAGCTATAGGTTAATTAGTGAAACTTGTTGCAGCAGACCATTATTTAGTTATTACTTAATAAACAATTTCTTACTTTATAAAAATATTTTCTGGCTTTAAATAACCTGAAAATTGTTGATAAGCAGTAGAAAACGAATCAGTCACTCAGTCAATGCAATATTTTTATATCACTTAATCCCTAGTTTAGATTCTAGAATCATCTTTCTATGTTCCTATTTTGCTTCGGATTTCTGTGCCACATTTTTCGTCATTTTCTATTTTATTTATATAATAAAATGCTGTTACTTCAACTATATGTCTGGTCCCAAAGATCCCATTTTGTAGTGGCTTTAACAAACCTTTCTCGCAAAACTGTTCTACCTAGATCAATCCTAACGAGATTGAGGAGTATATTTTTGACCTTTTGTCAAAATAAGTTCATAACATACGACAAAGTGGAAAGGACATGTTTTTGTTATGTTATAAAAGCAAAAGCAAAAAATAAATTAAAAAATGCAAAGATGAAATTCGTTTGAAAAAGTTACTGAAATTTTTTTCCCTGTTGCTTAACGGAGTGATTTTCCGCTTTGAGCCTTTTAAATTTCTTAATGAGATATATAGAAAGACATGAACAAAATTAAATAAAGTTGATAATATCAGTTCATCTGGGTTCAAACAGGGGAAGGTGGGAAGCAAGTAATTTATATTTTCATACTCTTCCATTAAATGATGTCGATTGAATTTAATAATAAAAAAAATATAATCAAATATATCAAGGTAAGTAATCTGACCTAGAAAATGTGTAATATGTTAATGGAAAGTGAGATTTTAACGAAAAGTGTGAAAAGAAAAAAAAATGTAAAAAAAACAATATTTTAAATCCATTAACACAAAGAATGCAAAAAGTTTGTTTTTTTTTTAAATAAATTTTACAAACAATTAATCGAAAATGGAAGTGCAGGAAGTCTCTTCGTTTGAATAAACTACAGAAAAGCGTCTCTTTTCGTTGAACAAATCTGATAATGGATTTTATATTAAAATGAACAAAAAAAGAGAAATAAATTACACAAAATTTGACATTGTTTTTAAGAGCGATTATAGATTAATTAGAAAATGATTTGATCTTTTTTTTTTTTTTGCCCTTTAAATATTTTTTTTAAAATTAATTTCTATGAGAGGAAGGCGATAAAAAGCGTAGCTGATTGTTAGAAAGAAAAATATTTTTCAAAATGTAACGTATCCTTTCATCGGCACTTTCAAGCATTTTGGCAATTGTCCCAAGCGGAAACGGAAGTTTGAAGGTAATGGAATCGAGAAATTCCGGATATGTAAAAGGAGTGTTTTTATTATTATTATTTTTTTTTTCAGATATCGAACCGCTATTAGCTGATGGAATGCAATCAATGTAATGGAATCATTTAAACAAAATATGACATTTTTACATATTATTCTGATATTTAAAAAAATTCTAAAATATGAGCTACTAGCGAATAAAGTTTTAATTTTAATGGTAATATTAGACATTTAATTATATGGAAACATTCAACATTCATTGACTCAATATTTAGTTTTCCTGACATTTTGGAATTTTATAAAAGTTTATCCGAAAAGACTTTTTAAGAAAAAATGTTTCTCAAGCCCAGTAGTTGCTATCATCTATTGATGGGAGTTTCTTTCCTTGCTTTTTGTTTGAAGTAGCGGGGAATGTCAACATCCTGATTAAGTTATTGATGTGGGCCCAAAGTTGGGATCACGTAAGGAAAACATGGAATACGGATTAGAGGTAAGAAAGATATATTAAACAAAAAGTTTACAAAGATAGTGTAAGTGTAAGCGGAGCTTACTATGTGTTAGTGTCCAATAATGGTAATCGTACGCGGCTGATACTAAGGTATTAGAATTCTCTCTCTCTATCTCTCTCTCTCTCTATCTCTCTTCTCCTAGAGTGTTATATCGCATACTTTATATAGTCCTGTCCATGTTGTAGGTATGTTACGGTCTCACAACAGTTATTTTCTCTTCGATATACACATTCAGTTCGTTTTAGTTGTTACTTCTGTTAAACGTTCTCAAATGATGTGGTTTCTGTTAACTGATGCAATTCTCTGTGATTATGTAGCGCCAGTCAAAGAAGATCGAAGAAAGACGATCCTCGCTGAAACCTACAAGTTCTATTCGCTCGAATTTATTTTAAAATTTTGATCCGAGAAAGTGATTGTATTCAACTGACAGCTTAAATATTTCTGAACTTTTTTGTCGCCATGCATATCCTCTATGTGAGAGTCTTCACCTGAGAAGACGATTTAAGAACACGCCTTCAGTTTTTAGGCTAATCTTTTCGATTTTGTAGCAACTTGCAGCGTTGCTCGAAACTATGCTTAGTACAGCTTATTCTATATTCAATCTCTTTAGTTCCTATACTAAATTTGTTATAACTGACCCATACGCCGAGGTATTTGAGGTGTTTAGTATTTACTAATTTCTCAACATAATTTTTCATAATAGTTTCAGGTTAGATGTCTGTACTGATAAATCATCAGTTACCTCGCTTTAAGATCTATGAGGTATAAATCACCAGTTACTTCCCCTTAAGATCTAGGAGGTATAAAAAGCACCCTATACAATCCGTCTGTAGGAGAGTAGTCAGGGTATAGTGCAATAAAGCTTTGGTATAGGTTTATTCACTGGTTTCGTTTTTACTACGTACATAAAATAATTTTCATCCTTTACTTGTTTAAATTACAACAAAATTAATTCACGTTTGGCATTATTGTTTCATCGAAGTTGAAAATGTGATTTGTAAAATTCATTGTCACCTAAAATTTAGCAATCACCATCGGTACCTAAAATATAAAAATCAATATAAATTCTTATCGACTCCTACAAATACATTGTACTAATAAATCACCATTTACCTCCCCTTAAGATGTAGTAAGTATAAAAAACACCCTGTGTCATCCGTCAGTAGAAGAATAGTCAGAGTAAAGTGCAATAAAGCTTTGGCATAAGTTTATTCATGCTTCTTTTTTACTAGAATGTCATCATTGCTTTCATTCCACTCCTAGATCTTTGTTTTGTAAACGTTTTTCTTTCAGTCCTATTTTTTGCCCGCTTGTTTTTGTTCAAGAATATTCTTTATCCAACTATGTATATCTATCATCGGCGCAGTCTATCTCATCCTCTGTACATTGTACTCGGGAGGGGAAGCAAAAATACTGATTTCTATTAGTAGCTTGATTTAGGATGCGGTATAGAATGTTTCAAATCTGAGATAATATATGAGCAGAGTATAGTCTATCTCGATAAAGGCGCCCAGCCTCCATTGTTGTAAACATATTAATAGGTGTAAACAGGTTCGACTACCAGCAAAACCTTGATGTTTATTGAACATGATTAGCGGTGTATCACTTGTTTCTTATTTATTTTAGTTCAAATGTTCTTTCTTCCATTGGCATATCGATTTAACTGTCATAACTTTTTGGTAATCTGACTTATTAGGAGATAAAACATTTTCATTATGAAAGCACTGGGTTGGTAGTTTTCTGGTTGCTACAGCCGTCTGTTAGTAAGGACCATGAAATTTTCGAGTAACGCTTAGAGACTCTTGACTGGTCAACGGTTGCATAATATCGGCTGAACTGTAGTGCCATACTGCACATGGGTTGGTGTATCTGCATACACTTCCAGTGAGGAACCTTTAGGCCTCATTATGTGTTAGTCTTAACCACCTTCTGACTAGTTTGTATTGCTATAGGCAATAGATGGTGATAATTATTTCGGCCTTTTCTTCTGAAAATAAAATCTTTTTCATAAAAGATATAGGGAAAAGAAATCCGAAGAAATCAGTAATCAAAAAATCCCCCAGTCACTCAGTCTTTATTTCTCCAATATATGTGTAATGCGTTCCAATTTCTGTAGTGTAGATTATTTTCTGTTGAAAAGTTCTCTAGATATCTTCACACACTATTAAACTAGCAAGGTAATTGTCTTTTGATTCCCCAGCTGATTATTTCGTCTTTCGTTATTGCAACCGGTTAGCTATCTATTTTTTTCTCTTTATGACTCTTCGTCTTCTCAAGACAGGAACATATTTAACAAATTTTCTGAAAATATAGAAATTGATTTTTTTTCCACACACACACACACACACACACACACACACACACACACACACACACAGATATATATATATATATATATATATATATATATATAGGATTACTGTGAGTAAAAGTTTGTCACCTAGCTGATTGATGTTACCTTCAGCATTCCGACTCCAGAGTTTCGGAGATTCACCAGCCCATACACTCTTCAGGGGTTATCAGCTATATATATATATATATATATATATATATATATATATATATATATATTTCTCCTTTCTCAGTCCGCCCCATTTTCAATCTTTCATTCTCATTCACTTTCACCCATGTAACTTCCTGCGTTCTAGGGGCATTTTAGCATCGTTTGGGGTGAAACTATTAAAATTACACACACACACACACACACACACACACACACACACACATATTTAGGCAGCAATGTTTTATTGATGCATGTTTCATTAAATATTATAGACAAGTTGTGTCTATTTTAAGTAAGTTCCTTTCATATAATCTGATAAGCTTAATAACATTATCATTGAAGGACGAAAGGAAATCACCATATTGATACATGTTTAAATCCAATCTAATCTTTCGGCTTGCATAAGCCATTATCAAAGATGACAGTTACTTTTCAATATATCAATCAATAAACGGACTAAACAATAATGAGTCTGTTGGTGTTGCATGAAAAATTTCAAAGCAACGACTAACTCGTGTATACGTGACATCACACATGACCACGCGAGAGTGAAAACGAGAAAAATTAAGTATGGTAAGCCGTTGGTATAAACCAATGGCTTCTGTTATCAATTATAGGCTTTTAAAAATGTTTGTGGAGATTTCTTAGTTTATTTTGTTCAGGTTAGGTTTCAACTGTTTTATGTATATAGTTTCAAGAATATTTTGTTTTTGTTTATTGTTTTCATGTTTACGTATAGGTGTGTTTTCAACAAGGATTTTCCGAAATTGTGTGTATATATATATATAGTGCTACGCAAAAGTAATTGAATCAATCAGATATTTTCTTTTAAATGTTTTTTTTCTTTCCAGATTATCAAAATTAAACTATATATTCATTAAATAAAACTATTATTAAACGAATTAAAACCACATTCAAATTTTTTTTATGAATTTGGAATAAAAATATTAAATAAAAATTAAGACGTACAGAACGAACTTTTTCACTCTGTATGTTTGTTTTACATGGTTGTCAGTGCAAATATATTTTGAGAACGTGTAGAAATCAAAATGACACGTGTTGACTTTTGGTAAGCTATGTATTCTGCAGTAAATCAATATAACTTACTGATTATGCAAACGTATTTAATTAGAAACTAACTAAAAAATTCCTAGTTAGAAGAAACTAAAACTTTAAAAATTGCATAGTTAAACCTCATAAATATGGAGAAGGATACAGAAAGCCATAAAAACGAATTGAAGTGCCCACCTCCAGAGTGCGACTAATTATTTATAAATAGAATGTGTTTGGTATTATGACATCGCAATCAAGAAATGGCAGTCCGCGCAAAATAACTACAAGAGCAAGTAGACATCTTTTTCGGCGAGCCCAAGAAAGTCCCTCCAAGTTTCCCTGTCCAAAGTCAGTGTCAATGAGACTACGTCTACAATGCGACGAAATCTGAACGATGCCGGACCTCACGGTAGAATGCATAGGAACAAGCCACTGCTTACGGAAAAGCACAAACAGGCTCCTCCTCTCAAATTGTCAAAGCTCGTATTAGTTAGAAATCCTCCGACAAAATATTCTATGGCCGGATGAGACCAAACTAGAGACTTTTGCGAGGAACTTTAAGCAATATGTCAGGCGATCTTCTAATTCAGCTCTGGAAAAGAAGAATTTGGTGCCAACTGTTAAACATGCCAGGAACAGCATTATGATTTTGGGTTGTTTTGCTGCCGCTGGAACAGGCAGAATAGTACGCATTGACGACACAATGGACTCTGAAAGATACCAAGTAATTTTAATTTTTGATCTCGGTTCGAAAGTTAGGCTTAGGTCGGGGCTGGATCTTCCAACAAGACAATGATTTGAAGTATCAAACAAATCCACAAAAATTTCGAAAAAAGAAATTTCATGTTATAGATTGGCTAAGTCAAAGTCCAGGTCGAAACCTAGCTGAAAATCTGTGGTTCAAATTAAAGTACATGCATGAAACCCAGGTAATATAGAACAATTTGGGGAGGTTTGCCAGGAACAACGGTAAATAATCTACACTCACTATTAACAGAAACAATTTAAATGTTATCGACAAAGACTGATCGTTGTCGTGACCTTAAAAAAATGAGTTACCAAATATTAAATGTAAGGGTTTAATTACATTTTCACACCGTATTTTTCAATTAATATTTTTATTCCAGATTGATGAAAATTATGAAAGTTGTTGTACTTTGTTTAATAAATGTTTTCCTTACTGTATATATAGCTCAATTAAGATTTGTTGATTATTTCGAAAAAAAAGAGTCATTTTTAACAATATTATCTTAGGTATTCCCATCCTTTTCCACAGCAGTGTAATCTTATGTATATATTACCTTAAAAGCCGCCCTATCGTGTGGCATTTAAACTAGCTCTGTCGGAGGGCTCTTGATTGGGCCTTAGGCTTATTCAGAAGTTTGAAAGTCCCTAAGTCTTTGCATATTATCAGCACTGGAAGATCTCCTGGCTGCCGTTTGATCTGGGTTTTCATTTGCACGAGACCTTCTTTTCCCCGCTCTAGGCTTAGCTATTTTGATTGCAATCTGGTCCTCTATTGGCAGAGATTTCATTTTACGTGGCATACTGCTGCCGAATAAGATAGACAAAAATAAACAACAGAAGAACTCAAAACTGATCACTGCATTTAAGTATTGCATTAATATTTATATTTACCTTTTAAAAGTTCAACGATAATTCTTCTGCCGCCATTTAATTTAAAGAAAATTTGATGTACGTAGGTCCTTATTTTATTAATTACTAGCTTAAAAGCCGCTCTATCCATCTGCGTTTAAGCTAGCTTTTTGCGGTTGGCTCTAAATTAAACCTTCAAATTTTAATTTGCTTACGGGGCCGGACTGATTCCAAAACAATATTATCCTTAGAACAACCTTAGAACTATAGTTGAAACCGTGTGACATACTAACAATTGATTTTTATATATATATATATATATATATATATATATATATATATATATATATATATGAACATTGAAAATCAACACTCAGAGGCGACAGGCTGATTCATGCTGGACGCAAGCGTCATGTGGCCTGACGATTGCATCGAGCATGAAACAGCCCGTCGCCTCTAAGTTTTGACTTCAATGTTCACTTTTATATTTATATTTACATACGCTCTATCTCTTATAATGTGCACTTTATCCCATAAATATAGCACACTTTAAATCTATATTTATTCTTCTTATATATATATATATATATATATATATATAAACGCAGGAAAAATGAATTACCCAAAATTCCATAAAATTAAATAAGTGGAGTAAACAGATGTAAAAAAAATATCTTTACTAATAATTTCTTAAACAGAAAAATTTTTTAAAAATTGTTTCATTTATTCATTTTTGAACAAATCCTGGAAGTGTCATTAAAATCAGTGAATTATCTGATTTTTGCAAGAATTCCGCAAATAGGCGCTCAAATTTCGCATACTAATTTTGGTCAGAAAAAAAACCTACTTTTAACCAGAATTACGAAGATTCTCAGATAACATATATAATTTAATAGAACAAATCATTTGTTCTTTCCTCTTAACATAAACATTCTAATAAAACTTTATTATTTGGGGGGCATTGTTTCATCATGTATGTTGGGGAACAGATTGTAGTCAGATGAATGCAATTTAGGAGAATAGGAAGGGTTATCAACCCGTCTAAAGTGTCAGTCAGTCAGAGCAGGCATTGGAAGGAAGACCTTTTGTGCATCAGGATTATTCTGATAAAACAATACCTCTTTCGTCAGTTTTGCTGAGCGTTTGGTTAAGATTGCCTTTCGTAACTACCTCAAAAGCTGACATACCACTCTCCATTGCCCTTTTCAATTTAGTCAATAAACAATGCCTTTTGCATCCCAAAATACTGAGGCCATCAACATCACTGCAGAAGAAAAGGTCTTTGGCTTTCTTTGAAACAGGCGAGGAGGGATGTTTTCACTGCATCAATTATCTCTCTGGCTAGAATTGAGAAAACCAAGCCATATCCTGATTTAGGAAATGTTCAAGGAAACAACATTGTTCTGCATCAATTCGTGTCATATTTTCTCATAATTTGATCAGTCTTGGGGTAATGTGATCAGGGGTCACAAAACGTGGTCCCCACGCCAAGTTCAATGTACAGAATATTCTCAAATCTCTCACAATGATTGGCTATTTGATTTATAGTCAGTCGCCTGTCATACATCACCACGTGGTGAACTGGATCTATGTTTTCTTCAGTGGTGACCGTTGGAGAATATTCAAACCTTGGGTCATCTTCCAGACTCTCTTCTCTTTTTCTAAATTCAGCTGCGCATTAATGCACTGTTAATAAAACTTGGGCGTCAGCACTTAAAGTAAGAAACATGTCGGCATGAATATACTTTGGGGTCTGAACACTTTTTTCTGCAGGTTCTTAATAACACCACGATGCCAAATTCTGTCCATTTTCACGTCGCCTAATAGGCCCGGTGGTCTAATGGTTAGCGGCATGGAATGAGAAATCGGAGAGCCGAGTTTGAATTCCATTCGAATCCATTGCATTCACTTACCTGCTACTACCCTTGGGAAAGGTATGAATTCTCCTCTACTTTCTCCAGCTATGGATAAATAGTTCTGTAGTCTTGGATAGCAACTGGGCTACCGCAGAAACAAATGGCAACCTACTGCGGAAAAAATCATCTAACTAGTTATTTTTGAATTTTTTTGTGAACAGATATCAGTTTACCTGGAGAGAAACAGCGGTTTTATTAATAAAAAGTATTTAAATTGATGCATGCAATATTTCTCAGCTTCACCCCTTTCAGTGTCTGCTTCAGAACATTTCAATCCACCCTTGTATATATGGTGATACGGTTGTGATTATGAATAAATTCTGATGTTGCAGACAAGATGGAAGATGTCAGAGCATAGCCAAAGAGAATAGAAGGTTGTTGCTAATGTTTTAATGATGCTAGCAATGGAAGAACGTCTTGTGGAATGATATACGACTTGCTCAATCTGCTTTTATCATTGAGAAATTTTAATTTCCGTTCTTTTTTCTTCTTTCAACTCCATTTTCTTTTTTTTTATTCCTCTCGCTAACGATATCTCTACTTCATTGTCTTTCTCCATTACCATCTCTGCTCCCCTCTCATCAATCTTTGTTTGCAGTTCATTTGTTCTATTTCTCTTTTTTTTTTTTTTGGCCTTTCTTTTTTTTCACTTTTCAAGTCTCGCCGTTTCATTTATTTTTTTTATTCCTTCCCGATATTTTTAATGCCTGATCTCACTAGCTTTTTCCCCTTTTTTCTCAATTGTAGCAGTCTATAGTTTATATCTTTTCCTCTCTCTTTAACTGCATTCTTTCTTTTCTTTTTATTTCTTTTTATCACAGCACTTTCCCGCTCTATACTCTTTGTCGTTTTTTAATAGATTTAAATCGTGTATTATGATTTTTTTCCCCTTGGTCATCTCCCCGCAGCACCGAAGCAACCATCCTAGAGCATCGGCTCCGCCGGCTGGTCAAGTGCCCAGAATGCGTCCAAATCGACTACCACGTATAATTCTGTTTGGAGAACACGCCAGCTGCAAGAGACTACGCCGAGACCCAAAACAAGTCTTCGAGGATAAGTTTAAGACATCCACAGGTTATCATCAAATCTGAGACCCGAGAAATCATTGCTGCATATAAGCCTTCCTAGAGTTTGACCATCCCGTTGGGGAACCGAGATTTTCGAGTCCAGCCGTCAAAATGAAGAGGATATGCGACGTGCTGACAGAAGGACTAAACTCTCACAGCCGCGTCCACAGCCCACACACTTCTGTGAACCCAGATAACGATCATCACCAGTAGACTAGGGCATAGTAGGGAATAGGAAGGTCGACGATCCCGGTGCTCGAGTCAGAGCGGGTGCCATATCAAGACAAAATTAGAACAATTCGACTAGATATTTTGCTGACGATAAACACCCCACCAAATGGACCGCCTGAGAAATAAATCCAGCGGAATCCTGTCTGAATTTCTGGGATGATGATTTATCATCAAATACATTATTTCGACGCAGATTATTATCCTCATCTGCTCACTTATTGTTAGCAAGGCGACTAATAACTGAACAGTACGAAATAAGACTAAACGAGATATACCTAAAATAGTGAGCGGGACGAGAACATTCTACCTCCATAGATTAAATAAGATGTTCAAATGGTCTTAAGGTAACGTTCATTTTCAAGCATCTTAGAAAGGGAAAAACGGTGGAAAAGATGTGTTGACTGTAGGGAAGTTATAAAAAAAAAAAACAAAAAAAACATTTCTTATAAAAATACACGTGAAATGAAGAAGAGCAAGGCGTGGAATCAACAAAACGAATATTATTTGTTACCTGGTTGTTATGTCGGGTTAGAGACACCAGATACAGTAATTTTGAGTTTTATAAGCATCAACATATATATATATATATATATATATATATATATATATATATATATATATATATATATATATATATATATATATAGACAGCCAGAGAAACATACCAAGGTTTCATCTAAGCGTATCGCCAGGGAACGCGGATCGTTAGCTTTCCCTGATGATCCGCTTAGGTGAAACTTTGGTAGGTTTGTCTGGCTGTCTAGGTTTAACTAGGTCTGCTCTACTCATTGTATTGAGCACTTTATTTAGTTGTTTTGTGTACTCGTATCGCGGTTTTTTTTTTCTTTGGGGCTTGGACTTGCATGCTGGACGATTATTTTCGGCTAACGTACAGGTTCTTGATTCTTTCTTTTTTATACCTTTTTTCCCCTTTGGTATTGGCTTGTTTATTTGCAAATCAACACACCGAAGGTTTTCCGAGCGAGTATAGTTTCTTATACTTATAAGATCTCTATTAATATTATATATATATATATATATATATATATATATATATATATATATATATATATCCTCTTCTATTTACATTCTTATTTGCTCTTGTGGGACACTCTGTTTATTAAAGCCTTCACCAAGACACTTCTTTAGTTCTGTTCCTTATTACAATAATAGAGTCGATTAAAGGATGTACAAACTTTGAAGTCCGGAACCTTACGCGTATCGTCTAACTCACTCTCTACAACTAAAATCTTCAATCATTGGTAACATTCTGATGGTGCTTATTTTATAACAGTATGAAATTTCTGTCTCTATCTCTGAGATGAGGTATTATGATTACTTGCCTTATTTACATTATTCGGACTCTTATCCTCATCTTCATTGCCATATTCACAACGTTTCGGCCGTTGTTCACTCAGGTGATTGGAATGAAGTACGAAATATTATGGAAAAAAATTAAAAGCGCAAAATCTAAATTACTTGAATTTTGATGTTAAAAAATGCAACTTGGATCGAAATTGTTCAAAATGTGGATATTTGGTAGAAAACATTTCATGCCAGACATCTGATAAATTGTCAGACAAGGATATCTAAAGATATTATGACACTTTTGTAAATAGCAAGCTTTAACTGAAAAGTTCATATGATGACTATGAATGTGATACCAGAGCTGCGAAATTTTCCATACATTAATTTCAAATTTTCTCATTTATAACTGCATTGTTCCTGTCTATATTTATTAGATGAGGTATTATGTACACTATTTACATTATTCGGACTATTGTTCTCTTTGTCGCCATATTTATTACGACGTATCGACCTTTCATTGTCTGTCTATATTTCTGAGATGAGCTATTATGTACACTATTTAAATTATTCGCACTATTGTCCTCGTCTTTGTCGCCATATTTATTACAACGTTTTGGCCTTTCAGTACCTTTCTATCTTTCTGAGATGAGGTATTATATACACTATTTACATTTTCGGACTATTGTCCTCATCTTTGCCACTGTGCCATGCGTTCCCAACGAAAAAGGCGTTAGTTAGATCCAGTGACAGGAACCAAAGAGTGTGAGTTCAATACCTGGTTAAGGCAGAACTTGAAGAAGATAATTAACAGGAGATAACTGATAACTGCCATCCATAAAACATGGCACGTGGAACTAGAACAGTTTACTTCAGTTAGCGAAATAAAGTGTTCAATTCGACATTCCAACCACCTGAAGAAGGCCGGAGCTTTCAACTGCCGAAATGTTGTAATAAATATAGTGACAAAGATGAGGACAATAGTCCGAATAATGTAAATAGTGTGCATTGTTCCCTCCCACCTAAACTGGCGTCCGACTGTGCAAAGAAGACTTCATATTTAACAAGCAGTGACTTTTCCTGGAAATGGACAAAATTTAGTATCATGGTGTTATCCAGTGCCTGCAGAAAAAGGGTGCAGCCTTCAACGACATTCACGCTGGTATTGTTTCTATATTAGGGGATGATGCTCCAGCACACAATTTGGCAAGTGAATATAGGAGGGGAATAAAGACTCTTGAAGATGACCAAAGGTCTGGTCGTCCTGCAACTGTACTAAGGAAAGCGTTGGTCATGTCCACTACATGGTGAAGGATGACAGGTGATTGTCTATAAACCAAATAACCAATGATATTAACGTATCTCCTTAGACAGTATGATGAACTTTGCATAATGAATGTTTCTGCATGGTGGCTGCTACACCTTTTGATCAAAATGGCATCATGCGGATCAAATCATGGAAAAACATTGGAAACATTATTGGAACATTATTAGAAGCAAATTTCTCGCATGTTTCTTAACACAGGAATAGTGCTGGATTCTCACTTTGAACCAGTGACAAAGAGACAATCCATATAGTAGAAACATCCTTCCTCACTTCCAGGAAAGAAGGCCAAATTTATTTCATCTATAGTGAACATGATGGCCTCAGGTTTTTTTTAGGATGTAAAAGCTATTGTGTTTATTGAATATCTTCAAAAGAACTACATAATCAATGACAACTTGTCGATGCAGTTTTGTTAAGAAAGCATGTTGATGCATTTTTGAAAAGCTATCAAGACAAAGTACCCAAGAAAACTGACAAAAGGGGTTTTGTTTAATCCGTACAATATTCTTGCACACGAATTCAATGACTGTTGTACACGACAGTGGTTTTGAACTGGTTGACCACCCTCATTATTTTCTTGACTTGGCCCCATCTGACTATCATCTGTTCCCTAACATGAAAAAAAAAACTTGTCTGAGAACCACTATTGCAATGATTGTGATGTAATGTCTGCTGCTGCTGTCTTTTTTACATCAAGATAATGAAAACTTCTTCGACTATCGTGTCTAAGCACTGCAATGCCAATGAAAGAATTTGTGGACCAATAAAAGTTTGTATTGAAAAATAAACCTCACTTGGTTGCATTACATATAAGAGTATCTTCATCAGCCTGGGAACATTCCAGCCATACCTTGTATGTTAAAAGAAAAGTTTGTTTCATAGAAGAAGAAATATTTAATAATACAACTTTTCATTTTAAAGAATATGGACACTATTTGAAATAAATAAATTGTGGTAATATAAATTTCCACTGGATATATATTATGCTTCAGAAAAGAAGGCCAAGTTTATTTAATTTACAGAGAAGTTGATGAACTTTTTGAGATACAAAATATTTTATAGTTTACAATGTTTATTGAATATCTTCAAAACGACTACACGATTAATGGAGAGTATATGACAAGTTGCTGAGGCGGTTTTGAAAGGTTATAGAGACCAAATATCCCATGTGACTATCATCTGTTCCTCAACATCAAAAAATCAATTGATCAGAACATCTTTTGCATTGATGATAATATCACATCTTCTGCTGTTGTCTTTCTTTCATCAAGCAAATGAAAACTTCTTCACCAAAGTTATCTAAGCACGGTAAACGCCAAGGAAAGAATTTACGAACCGATGGAAGTCTATATCGAAAAATAAACCTCATTAGTCAAATTAAATATGAAAGTATTTTAGTCAACCTATGAATATTTAGCAATATCTTGTGTATTACAAAAGATTGTTACATAAAATAAGAAATATGTAATACAACTTTTCGTTTTAAAAATATGGATTTTTTTTCGAAAGAAATAAATTATGATAATTTAAACTTTCTGCTAGATATCAAAGTTCACCCTATCTTTTTTGTTTAATGATGTTTGGTGTTGTTAAATTGAAAACGCGTAGGAATTCGTTTTAAAAACCTTTTAGTTTCTGAAATATATCAGTTAAATTTCAAAAATGAAATCACGTGAATATATTGTCAAACACATTTTCTGATTCTCATAAAACAACACAAGAATCTACACTAAAAGTTTTGATATTAACATTTTATTTATAAGATATTTATAAGTTTTTATTTATAAGATGAAAATATTTCAGCACTCGTGTTGCACAATTACTTTTCCGAATATATAATCAAAAATAAAAAGGTTTTGAGGAGGCACGGTGGGGTAAAGCGCAGTGGCTCGGAGTGAGGATTTGGAGAGCCGAGTTCAAATTCCTGTTGAAATCATTACATTCACTTACATGCTATATCCTTGGGAAAGGCATGAATCCTCTTCTTCTCTCCATCTCCCAGCATATGGGTATATCCTAGGATAGATCGAGCTCTATAGCCTTAGGTGGTAACTTGTCTAGGAGAAGGAAAACTATGATTTCAAAACTTGATATCCCAGGATAGGGGGTTGTGCAGTAGGCTAACAAACTACTCACTGGCTTGTTACATAAACTTCAACAATATATTGCATCTCTATGTTCCTCACGGAATTTAAATGCATTATATATATATATATATATATATATATATATATATATATATATATGTATAAATTTATATATGTGTGTGTGTGTGAAAAGTCTGTATATAATATATATATATATATATATATATATATATATATATATATATATATATAATTATTTATATATTATATGCGCGGTACTTATTAAAAAGTGCTCAATATCAGAGAGAGAGCTAACACATCAATCCAACCAAATATATATATATATATATATATATATATATAGTAGTAAAAAGTTCAGGAAGCAACTTATGAAACAATGAATTATTATTCATTCAGAGAAACATATACCAGGTAATTTTTAATTTTCCATCATTTTATATATAATAAACGTATTAAATCACCAAATTATATTGTTAGTTTTTGGGACCTGTTAATGTAAACTGAATTTAATTATTATTGAAGCCATGCATTCTAGTAATATATATCATCGCAGTGAAAAAACGAATTTTCTTCTTTTTCTGTAAAACAAACGTAGAAACTTGTAAATGAGACAAAAGTCATAGAATAAAATTCACCCAAATTGTCAATTGTACTTTTTTTACTCCAATTATTTTCAGACTTTATTCACAAAAGATTTGGCAAAATGTTGAACGTCTTTTAACTCTATTATAAAACTACATTTTCTGTGTTTATTCAATTAGTATAAACAAATTAAGCCATTTTCTCTGCAATATCATGCATAATGTTCCTCATTTTTGGTAAATAAAGTGTTTTTTTGTGCATTGAGTCTGTAGAGGGTTAGGTTTAGTTTTGTTCTTTCTTTTGTACATCTGCATTTATGGAAATAATTCAATAATTATTATAGTTTTAATCTACTTCCTAATAACGTGAGCAGTTGCTAATTAATTAATTACTGGATATTACTAGCAAGTCTTTTGCTAAAATTTCTCAATAATTTGTTATTTAGCAGTAATTTAGGTCAAGAAACTTTGAAATGTTTATATATAGAGTGTATCAGAGAGATTTTTTCCGAACTTTTCTCGCACCAAAATAAGCACAAAAGTCCATACAAACAAATCGTACGTTTTTGAGTTATTACTTTAAAGTTTACGGTAAACGCTGTTAATTCTACAACCCAAGATACAATCAACAAATAGTTTTACAAAATTTGGTGGCGGGTTCCTGACCCCCAAACAAGGTAAAATGTCCATAGAAAAATATGTCTAAAAGGCCATCGTTGTTCCTTCAACAGAGCGACTCATTACAAATATTCAAAATATCTTCTGCTTGGTTCTACACACACATACACCCATCGGATCATTGACCGGTGGACCCTTTCAAAAACTCCTACATGAGCTCGAATGGTTTCAAAGGCCCCTATGATACGTTGATGAAACGTCTCTGCCTTATTAATATCTTCAGCATAAACCAATTTTTTTACGTCGCCTAGAGATAAAAATCGAAAGCATTGAGGTAAGGGGGAACATGCAACCATAGAACAGGTCCTCTTCTACCTATCGATCTTTCATGGTAGATTTTAGCCTGTACACTACAAACAATGTGGCTTAAATGTGCTGGAGGCCTAACACATGTGTCTTTGTATTAGCAGGGGTACATCCTGTTACATTTTTTTGTGTATATACTGTGTAACTAGTGAGCGAGTCAAAATGACTTAATTCCCTTTATAGTCTATAAATAGAAGGTGGACCAATCAGAAGCCGCACAACACTGTATCCGTTGTGTATAAAGGCGGCCATCTATGTTTTCCTACCAGAGGCAAATTGTCCGGCGAACAGGACAGACAGAAGAACTACGCTGTGCTACCTTGCTGCGATATCCACTGCGAACCTGCACTACGCTTTCCTACTGTCTCCGAAATATTCACTGCCAACCTCTGGATTCTATACTCGAAGACGACCGTCAAAATGTCTAACACATCCTCTAGCAGGTCTGAAAGGATATTTGAAATAGTCCCTTATAGAGCTTCGGTAAGACGTGTTTCGAGAACATATGGACCTGCCAAAGTGTCAGCTACAATTCCATCCAACACATTAATCATAAACTGATGCTCGTTTCTTGCCTGTAGTGTACCATGGGGATTACAATCTACTTACAAATCTTGGTTGTGTAAATGTTGTATTATCTGTAAGCAAGACTGAAGAGAGAAAGAAAGGATCAGCAGTTTGTGTTATAAACCATTGGCAAAAGTTCTCCTGTAGTGAGTAAACAGAAGGCAAAAGGCCCTGCACACATTGCAAATGACGAGGATACAGGCGCTGCTCTTGAAGTTCCCTCCGTGTGGTACTATGAGATGCATCACTTAAAATGTGCTGATAAGTGGTTCATCTCTGACAGCCTGGAGTATATGTTCTTCATGCTAAGGCCATGGATTCTGTCTCAGAAAATACAACTTTAATCTAGTTCCAACTATACCGAATAGGCAGAGCCCACGTGTGCCTCCCTGAACACCCCCAACCAGTGCGGGGGGGGGGCTCTGTGACACTTGCTATCTTATCAATGTTTTTTTACCGACATTTCATACATTGCAAATTAAACTAAGTACAACTGACAATTATTGAAACATGAAAGATTTTCACGAATTTTGACATTATTCTGGGGTACTTTTTATTTCGGCAAAATCTGTGAATTTTTGTTCCTGCTATGTCTCCAAAAAACACTTTCCCTATTTTTTATCCAAAATGTTTAACGTGTTAAAATATTAAACTTTTTAACAAGAAGACTCACAAATATATGTTGAAAATCTCTGCAAAACATTTTCAATTTAAGATAGAATGATCTATTATTACATGTATCCAATTTGTATTTATATACATTGCCTTGATTTTCTATTTTCCTTGCTGAATTGTTCACCTATATTGAATAAGATCCATTATTGTACACAATTAGCTTACAATAAAATTTGTATCTTATATAAATACTACCTTATGAAATTTTGGCGGGGCACGCGGCCCTTACACAACCCCTCATATTAAGTAACACTATCCACAACGTAGTCTTGGATTATACCCAATATCTAAGACTAGCTCTAAGCCTACTCTTGAAATATGTCTAAACCTAGATTTTAGTTATACATTGATTGAGGTGTTTGAAATAGACCTAATTCATAACACTTGTTTTAATCTAGTTTTGAAATGCACTTAATAGCTCCTCATAGCTGCAAGCGTAGATTTGAATTTTTTTCATCATATCACCCATGCAATGCAATAAAGCTACTAAGACACAAGAGGCTACTACGTGTGAAAGAATAAGAGAAATATTATTAAGGAGCAAGAAATTAACATTGCATTTAAATTTTTGAAGATTAATTCTGGCGTGTTAGCATGGCGATGGAAGAGAGTTCCAAAAGTGAGTCATGTGAGAAAAGAAACTGTTAGCATGGAACTTACAGTTATATCTAGCTAAATCAACTGTGAAGACGCTTGGCACTGATTGAGCTTGAACTCTATTAGACTTGCACACAAAGTTATAACATTCGCGCCAACTTCCATTGTTTATAGCAGTGCTTGAAATGAAAGTGTGTAGAGTGTGGTCATAGCAGTGCTTGAAATGAAAGTGTGTAGAGTGTGGTCATAGTAGTGCTTGAAATGAAAGTGTGTAGAGTGTGGTCATAGCAGTGCTTGAAATGAAAGTGTGTAGAGTGTGGTCATAGTAGTGCTTGAAATGAAAGTGTGTAGAGTGTGGTCATAACAGTGCTTGAAATGAAAGTGTATAGAGTGTGGTAATATCACCACACGACAGGTAACATGATTGTACAGCAGTTTATGGGCAAGCCAACATTCCCCAGGTTCAACAACCATATACTCCAGACTCACTTCTCGTTCCTATAACATTTTCCTCTTCAAAAATCAAACTTCACTTAAATGTAACAAGATTCAAGATGTCAAGAAAATCCAAGAGAATGTGATGACCCCTTAATGCATCGTCTGAACATCACTTGAAACACTGCATCACATGGCATAGCACAGATGACATAACAATAAAGGTTATTGACTTCAAATTTCAGAATCTTGGATTACGCAGTGTGCGACAGGTGTGAGAGAATACAATTCTACTTGAAACTAAACTGACAGCTCTAGCTTACAAAGTTGTTCAATTCTGCCCACATAGAACACAAAATCACCAAATTCTTAAAAATAAAAGGGTAAATTTAGAATTCAGTAATGAACTAGAGATCAATTTTATGTCAATAAATCTTGATCAAAACAACGTAGAGGAATCAAATAATGTTATCATATCTTGACTTACTAAAGCATGTAATAGCATTCCAAATAGGTCCTGATCTGGTATCTCGTGTATAGTGACTTACTCACAAACGTGATATCGCTTCTCTATGTCCTTTCTACAAATATGTTCATAGCAACAGCTCTGAAGAGATATTTTTACTGGTACACGAACTGCGTGAATTTAAGTATGTTGCTAGGTTGGCATTTCCGTCCGACCCTTTCACTGTTGAAACATTTAAATGTAACCCCCTTTTTTACTTCAACAGCTTCTCTCGTAATTCCCGGCAATGGAACTGCCTTTCCCTTACTTTCTTCCCTGATAGCTATAATCTCCAAATATTCAAATGTAATGTCAGTCGATATTTTCTGATGCCTTGATCCTGATCCCCCTCCTCTATATCCTTTCCTCAAACACTCCTCTTTACTCTTACTCTCAATCTCTGTAACCATTTGAGTGCTAGTAATTTCCAGTCCTGTCTAAGACAAGCATTCGTCTTGGCTCCTATGTTATTCTCTTTGTATCTGGCTTCCCTGATGGTTATAATCTTCAAATATTCAAATGTAATGTCAATCGACATCTTCTGATGCCTTGATCCTGATCCCCCTCCTTCTCTATATCCTTTCCTCAAACACCCTTCTTTACTCTTACTCTCACTCTCTGTAACCCCTTGAGTGCTAGTAATTTCCAGTCCTGACTAAGACAAGGATCCGTCTTGGCACCTATGTTATTCTCTTTGTATCTGGCTTCCCTGATGGTTATAATCTTCAAATATTCAAATGTAATGTCAATCGACATCTTCTGATGCCTTGATCCTGATCCCCCTCCTTCTCTATATCCTTTCCTCAAGCACCCCTCTTTACTCTTACTCTCACTCTCTGTAACCCCTTGCGTGCTAGTGACACTTCTGCCTTGATTGGGGTAAAATGCTTGAAAAAAGAAAAAAAAGGTAGACCCAAGGGAATAAAATCTTGAGATACAAAAAGCAAAAAAAAAAGAGGAAGGAAAAATATGAGACAACAAAGAATTAAAAAAAATGTTCTATGCTCTGAGAACCCAATACATTTTGAAAAATAGAAACAAGATTAATGTGACCAAGCATCACAGACAATATATTAAAATGTAGAGAAAAACAAAAGATTATAACAATATCATACAATCAAAATCCACACAGAAACAAAATGTCCTGATCTCAAAAAAATACATTAAGTCATATTTCAACCCTGACAGCAATAAGCTAAAGATGTCTTCAGAAATAGACAATATACGAATATACATATAATCGTTCTTTCTTTTTATGTGCCATATCCTTTCAGGACATAGGCGATTAAGGATCTCCACCTCCTTATATGCCTTGCAGCTCTTCCCTTTGTCATCTCTCCCGACAACATTCTGTCATCCACTTGCTCAAACACGCTAGGTATGTCACGCCTCTATTCGATCCGTGAGTATCAGATTCTCCAGGTCCTTCTTTCTCATTAAGTATCTCTGAAACTTCATCTGCCTCTTCCTGATTTTAAGTATAAGCCTCCTCCTTGATTGCTTCCTCTCTAAGACTTCATCTCTAAGACTTCACACACTCTGTCCATGATATCCATAGTACCCTTCTGTAGAACTACATCTCCCTCGCCTCGAGTCTCTTCTTCATCTTTGAGGAACCCTTCCAATGTTCGCTGCCGTAAAGAAGGACAGATGTCACGTAACAGCTTAGTATTCTTTTCTTCGTTACCAAAGAAATTCTCCTGTCTCGCAATACTCTGCCCAGTTTTTGGAATGTGCCCTTGCCCAGCCCAACGCGTCTACGGATCTCAGTGTCGCACTTACCGTCCTCTGTCAAAACGCTCCCTAGATATTTATACTTTTGTGTCTGCTTGATTCTAGTGTTGACGACCTTCAAATCGCATTTCAGGCTCATCATTTTATTGATGAACATGCCTTCTTGTAGTTTATGCCATCTAATCAAAACATAAACAATAATGAAGCAACTGATGAGGAAGTAATGAAAGCTATTAAAAATCTAAGGAATGATAAAACATCACGTGACATCGAGGTTGAACTCTTATTTTTAAATAGCTTACTTTCTTCCCGAACTCATTTACAAGTTTTTCAATTTTAAGAAAAATTATGAAATCAGAAACGTGTGGTTTATCACAAATTAATGCAATATGAAAACAAAAAGGTCCCCTGCAAAACTCACAAACATACACTGATATATTAGTTTGTTTCCTAATGGTAAAATATTAATATTATGTTAACCAACGTCTCATTTTTTTTATTTTTTTGAAAGTCGACTCCACACGGCCCAGTTTAGTTTTCAATCTAGTAAAGGCTGTAATGATGAAATATATGTTATCAAACAATTCCAGGAAATAGTATACCTCTCTTCTAGAAAATTGTATACCTAACTAATAGGAAACTGTATACCTGCTATGTAGATCTTACAGCAGCCACATTAGTAAAGGTTTACTCTTTACAACCATTAGAAAACACTTTCCAAGTGCCGAATTCATTGAATACGTCGATCTAATATAGGATCTCTATTGTTCCATATATTTTATATTCTCACGAGGACCCACATAGGAAAACATTTGAAACTTCATCAGGAGTATGACAAAGAGGAAACGAGAGCACTAGTCAATTTAATCATTTCTCAGACAATGCTCAGTGCATATACAAGTACAGATGTGAAGAGATGGACACTGATCATTTAAGCATCTTATGCCACATCTCAAATGAACCCATTTATAGAAAACAGTTTTCTTATTTTTCCACCTGAGGCCAGTGAAATATAAACCATTCCAAAACATGATGAGAAGGACCATGCCGATGATATAGGTATACATGGTTGAGATAAGAATGATATTGAACAAAAAATAATATTTTTTACCAAATAGTTCAAGAAATAAGAAATCATGATAAATCTTTTCAAAATAGAAACTATGATCTGAAATTGGAAGGAAAGCAGTAATGGTATATATTCTGAATCTATCATAAAACATTCGGGCTTTGGAATTAGTAAATACCAAACACTTCAGATACCTCAGCAAAAATGAAAATGAGCATAGACTAGGCTAAGCTAGAGATCGGTTTGCTCAACACCACGGATTGTTATAAAAATCAAAGAACATTAACCTGAAAACTCTAGACATATTCTTAAATAGCCTCGTCAGATCGAAATTTTAATATGGCTGTCATGCATGGCGCCAAAGTTGGTTACAAATATCGACACCGTTGGCGGTATACAACTTCTTGCTAAGGTTAAAAATGGCATTGGCCGAGTGAAGCCTGAGAGTCATATCAAAGATCAGCTTTCTTTGAATCTTGTGGACTGGCACTACAGTATCACAAACAAAGACCTGTACCAAATAACAGAAAGGACACCACTAATTCTGTTTTAATTGAGAACATCCATCCATTACCAAATATTCCAAGAAATAGGATATCATGATAAAATTTTTCAAAACAGAAACTATGGAATTGGAAGGAAGGCAGTGATGGCACCGACCCTATCATAAAACATTCTCGATGTGGAATTAGTAAATACTAAAGTTGGTACAGATCAGTTATAACAAATTTAGTATAGGAGATAATTAAATTGTACTAGAGATAATTTCACCCAACACCACAAAGTGTTACAAAACCAAAACATTTAGATGAAAAGCCAAATCCTATTCTTAAATAACGTAGTTAAATTGAGACTTTCAAAGGCATTCCATGAATGATGACAGAAATATATAAACTGCCAGATAAAAGCAACCGCTTTAAGTTTAAAAATGGCTTTGATCTGTTTAAGTGTATTTTTATTTGTAAGGCAGATATTTGAGCTTATATAATGAACTCTTAAATATAATATGAAATTGTCTTATATTTTACTCATTATTGTAATGTAAGTACAAATTGAATTTGTTACCTTATATAACAAGATTAATTTTAAACAGGTATCAGGTTTGTTACGAACAATTATCTCAGCACGAAATTTAAAAAGAAAGATTTTTAAAAAAGCAACTTGTTTCAAAGGATATAAAGAGGTTTACCATTCTGTACTGGAAAGGATTCTCTACATGTTCAAATACATGAATGGAAAGAAATAGCCAACAATAACGAACAACAAATGCCAATATAACAATTAACAAGATTTAATTATAACAAGATGACACATGAAAACATTAATGCAATGCAATGCATGGAAAGGTGTGTGCTATACATTTCTGTTTATGCGTTATATGTCTAAGCTGGAAATTCAAAATTCACTTAGCTTTGGTTATTTGCCTGAAATAAAATACGTTTTTCTCTTTACTCCTTTCTCTCTCTTCTTTTTGTTTTATATTTTACTTTGTTCTTTTTTTTACTTTCAGTTCTTTTCGATAGAGCAGCGGTATCCTTTGGCATAATTTTCATTCTCCAGTGTTATGGCCAAAATAGGTGGTCGTGCCTCACTTCTACATATCAATAGAGAATTCGTGGTTCGATTAGGAAGATTCGGCGCTGTATGAATTGTAACCTGCGTTCAACTGAAGGCCCACACATGCCTGTCTTAGTTGATTATAACTTACAGAAATTCAGCCGTGCATTTGGGCTATGCAGTGTGGTATGATGAGTTGAATTGGATCTTGTCTTCATTGTGCAATTTGCTTTGATTGGCGGTAACAAGTAAAAGATGTTACTCGCACAAGACTTGGATTCCAAGTAACTTATCCTGATCTTTTTCCGCTCAATGTTTGTACTTCATCACGTGATTCTGCACGTGTGTGATAATCTATTTTTAACTTTCGACGTATGAGTATCTGACAGCTTAAATTTCTTGTGTACCTATAAGTTTTTTTTTTTCTGGATATAACATGTGTAATATTTGACTAAATATTCTGCATATACAAGCGCTTTCGGCTATTCTTTTAGCCATGATCAAGAGGTTTTTTTTTTAATTTTTAACAAAATATATGTATTTTATGGATGTGTATAGTGTTATAGGAATGTTTCATTTTCCAAACACGGTCAGCACACTCTGGTCGTGTTCATAGTTGATAATATTGAGTATTGGCTTTTTATTTAATTATTATTATTTTTAGTCATTTTTACATGTGGCTGAGGCTATTATACTTGTATTTTCTACAAGCATGTGGGGTGGAGTTTGGTAGGTTTGTGATGTGTTTATGATGTGTTTAAAACTGAGCCATGGTCAGGTGAATCTTAAAAAAGAAGTATGTAGTAACGACATTAATATAATCATTCATAACCTATGAAAATTTAGAAGGAACCTTAAATCCAATCCTAAACAAGAAATGAGGGATAAACCTATACTCCTGGTCAAAATAATCGTGAGAAATGTGAACCGGACGATAGACGTACGTATTTACTCTATTGAAAACAAAATAAAATTTAGATTTCAATGACAGAGGCATAGATTTTAAGAAGGTTTTTGAAGGGATCGGAAACCCAATCCTTAACAAGAGAACTCTACTCCTGTTTCAAAGATCTGGGATGGTTTTTGGACAATGAAAAAAATGATTGACAAAGCATGAGTTGGGAGAGACAGAAAAAAGAAAGATTTTATGAAAAGCTACAAAGTGATTATGGAAAGCCATAATCCCCAACGTCCCGAATGAATACGGCAGGTGGAAAAAGAAGAAGAGTGATCGGCCTTACTTACTTATATAAACAGAACAAAATGCTGAGAGGTATGACTATATGAACATATAAACATAGAGGTTGATAGGTAAATTACGAAAGTGTAAGAAAAACAAGGCAGAATTTTTATCCCATGAGATATTCGTATTATTTAAATATTTTCAGCATTATATATATATATATATATATATATATATATATATATATATATATATATAAATTTATATATATATATATATATATATATATATATATATATATATATATATATATATATATCATAGCTGACCACTCGATTTCGAATGATACATGTCTAGCATGAAACAGACTGTCGCCTCTAAGTATCGACTTCTATGTTCAATTTTATATTTACACACCCTCTATCTCTGATATTGAGTAATTTTATCCCATAAATATAGCACATCTTAAGACTAAATTTCTATATATATATATATATATATATATATATATATATATATATATACATACACACATATATATATATATATATATATATATATATATATATATATATATATATATATATATATATATATATATATATATATATATATATATATATATATACACACACACACATATATATATATATATATATATATATATATATATGAAGAGGCTAAAATGTCAACCAACTTCGCAACACGTGTTTCGACCGTAAGGTCTCCACAGAAAAGCAGAAAAGTGTATTGAGTAATGTTTTGTTACCTATACTCTTTAGACCCGGGTGTTTTCACTCTCCCTTTGACATTTCTATCGGTAGACACACACACACACACACACACACACACACACACATACGTACGTACATACATACATATATATATGCGCAGTACTTAGTGTAATATTTGTGTTAGAGCTAACATATTTACTATCAGTGTTTGTCTGATGATCGCAAAAGAGTGAAACCCGGCTTTACAAATTACTCCCATGCCACTGATTATATATATATATATATATATATATATATATATATATATATATATATATATATATATGAGCATATTCTCTTGGCATACATTATACACTAAGATAAATGATTAAATACAAATATCAATATTTCAAAATTCATCATACCGGACTCATTTTGTTTTGTGTATTTGCTATTCGTTTAAGGATTGATAAAACAAAGATGGCGCTATTTATTGTCTGGAGTGTAGATAAACAGGCGCCGATTTCTAAACAGATGGACTCTCTTCCTTCTCATATGATTAACATGTGGAACCAACTTGTTTTTATTCCCGTAAAGTATGTTAAAAGGTCAGTGATGGTTAAATAACGACATTGTGAAAATTTATTTCCTCTTTCCGTAAAAGAAAGTCAAATCAGCCTGATTAAATTAAGACAGGGAAGATCTTAATTATAAAAATTTCCTATTATGTTAAAGATTTCATTCCTATTCCAAAACTGAAATTTCTTTTGGCACAAGGACATAACTTTAATTATAAGTTAATAAGAAAAAGGGATTTAATATCTCATATGTAAAATTATCATCTTCAGTAACTATCGGTGAGTGGTTATATAAATTTATTACTTTTTTTTTATTATTATCTGACTCTTTTCCCTCTTAGGCAAGCGCGTATATATCTTCCTGGAATCAGTTGACACATTTTTGTATATACTAAAAGGAGCTACGTCGACAAAATGCTTACATGTTGACGCCAGCTACGGATATTGTTTGTGCGCATTTTGTTTACTGTTATATATATATATATATATATATATATATATATATATATACACAAATTTATATTCATAATCCTCAACCCTTTGTTTTTACTTTTCTATTTAGCGTAGATCTGACATTTAAATGGTTCAAGTCATACCAACAAGTCTAATTAATACTGACCTTATATACCCCTACTAACATAAAATAAATAGGTAACACTTTGGTTTATAATTTCCTTAAAAATCATTTAATCGCCAGTTACTTAACATTGCCTGAAGAAGTACTATCATAGCATTGAAACATGAAATCTTTTGCGTAGCGATTTTCAAAATGTTTTTATTATAATCTCTTATATATATATATATATATTATTAACATACAAATATATTTACTTAACATCTGCACTCAGTATGTGATATATTATATTCATATATATATATATATATATATATATATATATATGGTGGGGGGAATGCATGTGCGCGGTCGCAGGTAGAGAGTAAGGGTTTGGTGAAAGTGTGTAATTTCTTATACTGAAAACAACAATAAATTTTATTGGGGAAGAAATGTTTTGTATGTCGGGAGCCGTAATGTAAAAGATTAGCCTCGACTTGACAAATCCTTACGTCTGTGTCTTCATCTCGCTAGTCTCTCTCGGGTGTTATTTTCAAATAAATCGGATTGTGCTATCATCTTCCTACCAGTCTTTCCACTAATCAGAGGATACGTTTATAATTTATTCCATCTCTTTTTCCTTATCATCTTTATCCCAGCTACATAAATGTTTAATATTTGGCAAGTTCCAGTAGAGGAATTGCCATGCAACAAATTAGCGGTCGATTTCTTTTCTTGATGTTACCCCTTGCAAGCCGTAATTCAAATGAATTAATGAAATCTCTCCTGATGTTTTCTCAATTCCTACACATTAATCACAGCTTTTAAATTGCCGTTCACCAATTGAAACTTTCACAATGTTCTAGGGGTTTTGAATCGCATACTAACTGGCTTCTTTACTAACTTAGTATTTTTTAAATCCATTTTTAGCAGATACTCATTAGTTTTATTAACTGAATATATCTGTTATGGTCATTTACCCACGCACGCATGGACTCTCCCAGCTATGAATAAGAGCAGGTACTGCCTTTTGAACAGGGACGTTTTCAGCAGTCACCTCTGGCTGTAACACTCTTGTTTGTATATGAATTTATTCCCGTTTCTGTTAAAATGTTTTTTTAACAATTCCTCTCTTTGTGTCTTTATTTCATTCCTTAACAAGGCCACAAATTTATCCAACATAAAATATCACAATTCGGAATTTCTTGGGATTCTTCTTGAATCATGGTTACACATATGCCTTCAAATAAGAAAACCTGTAAGATAATCTAGTAGTACGCTTAAATTCACGCAGTCGAATACCAAACGGAAGATCTCCTTAGAAGCGTTAGCATAATGACGAACTTATTTTTCCATCGATGAGTTTGGTTTACATCCTCTCTCCATCAAAAGATGCAGCTGGGTTCCCTTTCCAAATTGTAAGCCTCGACCGTGGTGATGGAAAGCGGCCGGCTGGCATTACCATTTTGCCTTTTAAAATGGGTAAGTCGTTGATTTGGGATACATTTTCGGTCGGTAATTTGATCAGGTCTGCAAAGAAACATGTTCACATATTAAGACAAATGCCATGACACTAACTATATATACATTACCATTGTTATTTTTATTGCTTGGAATTGATGCACATCTACTATAGATGCGTGGTTGCTTTAGGGACGGTTGCAGCTGTAGAGAAGTCAATGTCTTCCTCTCCCAGAATCTTTTGCGTTCTGTCGTTTCAGGAAGGAGACCAACCACTAAGTTTTGATAATAGCTAACTGTCGACATCTGTTTTCATAACCTTTCTTTGATCCTTGGTCCTTTAAAGAAACGAATTCTATAGTTATTCTTTTAACAAATTGAGTTAAAAAGAAACGCGATGTTGATTTAGTCTCTGCTGCAGCATTGGCGTCCTTACTGAGGAATTGCCGATGGACTCCACAGATGATACGCAGCGCAACATATTGTTAAAAGAGGAAAAATGAAGGATGACATTTATTTTATTACTTTCTGTTGTGGTACGATCCACCTAATTTACATAGTGGAGTACCGACCATATAAATATGGTTGGTACCGGGAAGACGAGGGGGAGGAAGAAGAGATCCAATCCAGAGACTCTGCCCGACTGAGACTAAGTCAACCCATTCTACAGGAACGGTCTTCCCAAGAATATACCAAACTATCTGTAAATATTGTGTACACTTTCTTGTGTCAATACATTTTGTTTAAGTACATTTTGTGTTGTATTATTATTATTCCATGCTTTATTCAAGTTTCAACACTTTCCAAAACTGAGGGGCCATTTTTCTTGTTAAGGAACTGTATTTTCGGGAATGAATAATTTTTGGTGCTTAAGCCGTTACACATGTCCATGCATAAGATCTAGCATTTCATTCTCGGATTCTGAGGCAACAGATTTTGGAACAGCTGGTATAGAATCAATTGCAGTAAATGAGAAAACCATGTTACGTGTCAAAGAATGAGCTTTCGGGATTTATGCCACCAACGACGAGGTCTTGAAGAAAATGAAAACCAACATCAGGAAGAGGCAGTTGAAATATCTGGGACGCACAATGAGGGAAAGGCTTGGAAAATTTGATACTCACAGGACAGATTGAGGGAAAGAGGAAAGCAGCTTAAAACCAACTTGATGAGCTTGAGAAAATGGATGGCAGATCAGGGTTTGAGTGAAATAGTAAAAAGATAAAATTTATTAAGAGTTACAGGGGACTGGAAGATGTGGAGGACGATAACTGCATACGCCTTGAATGGACACGGCACATAAATGACAAAGAAAAACGGTTTTTATTTTCCTCAAACTGGTTGCTCGCCAAGATTAGAGAACCGAGATTGTCCCGTTTAATTCACAGCTAGAGGAAGAATAAACGGATTCATAGCCTCATCCAAGAGATTAATACGAAATTAACTTTCAATTTTCGCGCCTATAAGCGCTTAGATAGAAATTCATTATTTGGTAAAAGTAGATCCTGTTTTGGAAAACCGTGCGGAATTAAAATCCTTGTCATAAATTATACCGCTCAGAGGAATTTAAAGCAAAATATTTAGTGTTGGGTTAAAATGAATAATCTCAAAGTTTGTGTAGGTTGGAAGAAGGCACGATCAAATAACAAATTAATTAGATTATAAAACTAATGAGGTTTTCGAATAAACGGCACTTTAACAAATCAAATTACTTGTCAGAAAGAGCAGCGACTAAGATGCTTGCTGACATCGGCAAAATTCAGCGATAGTGCCAATAGACACACCACGCTATCAACTTCTACTTCCTGATGAATAATTTCCCCACGTAGCAAGTTATTAGTGTTGTAATAAATTAGTTTCTCTGTATTTATCTGCTACAAAATATTTTAAATATTTAAGACTGCTGATTTATAATTCTTTCGTTTCCCATCCATCTCATAAATTTAGGTGTATTCATTTCTATCCGCATCCTTGAAACAAATTATCTACACATACATTTCCGTCTCTCATGTAGTATCTATCTATCTATCTATCTATCTATCTATCTATCTATCTATCTATCTATCTATCGCTGTAAACGATTGTGTATGTGTCTATATATCTTCCTTCGTTATTTGCCATTTGTATTTTCCTATATACAAAGTCTGATCAAAACGTATCGGATTTGGAGCTATAAAAATAAAACTATAACGCACATCAATTCGTGATATTAATCTCCTTCGAAGTAGCGTACTTTTGACGCCATATAATTTGTCCAGCATCGTTTCCACTGATGGATATTATCCTGGCACTCCTTTTATGAGATAGCGAGCAGATGGTTGCTCGCATTATCATGGATTTCCTCGACATCTTGTTCCTTTCAAATGGGATTGGTTTAGAAGAAGAGAGAAATCTGGGGAAGATGGCGGCTGTCGAACATAGAAAATATCGTCAGAGATGGAAATAGTTGTGTGATGAGTACATCTATATGTACAGCCCGCTGGAGGAGTAGTAATATTTGATTTGAAGATTGCATTGAAACTGGAGAATTTCAGTCATCACGCACGTGGAACTAGAACAGTCTACCCCAGTGAGCGAAATAAAGGGTTCAGTTCGAAATTCCAACCACCTGAAGAAGGCCCAAGCGTACAACGGCCGAAACGTTGTTATAAACATGGCAACAAAGATGAGGACAATAGTCCGAATAATGTAAATAATGTAGTAATAAAATATCTATAATAATATATATATATATATATATATATATATATATATATATATATGAAGCAAATATCTTTATTCAATCATGTTTGGCTCAAAAAATGTGTAAATATTATGTTCATTGACTTTATTTTAATCCTCTTGAATCCTCTCTATCTATAGATTTATAACTTATCGATTAATTTACTAATTAATTTGTGTGGATGCCTGAGTTTTTTTTTCTGTTAATTTTTATAAATAAATTTATATTTTAGTTATTTTGAAAAAATTGACATGATTATTAATAACAACAACAAAAATCACCGATATGAAAAATATGGATTTTTCCATGATTGCGATAACCCATTATATTTAACAACATTTAAATTATATAACGGTCAGTTTCAATTCAGCACCTGATGTCCTGTTTTTATGAAATATTTAGTGACACACACACACACACACACACACACACACACACACACATATATATATATATATATATATATATATATATATATATATATATGAATATTACATCGAATATGAGTTAAAATCGCTACACAACGCCAGTCGTTTTCCAATGCATATCAAATGTAAATTATGTAATTTTACGGTTTATTTAGATTTAAAAGCAAAATACAACTTCTTTTTACGAAAAATGTTTTGTCCTTTACTAGTAATATTTATAAAAATAATACAATCCAATTTCTGAAACAATTTCTAAATATTTTGGGGGTTGAAAGATGATAATAAACTCCTATGATGAAATGGAAAAATTAAAATAGCAAACACATGTACATCCTTATATAAAACCCTGTGTTCTGAGTTTACATGAAAATTGGAAATTATCAGTCTTTTTTTTTATAAGAATGTATTATTAAACCAAAGATCCGAGATAACGGTAAATTTTAAAAATTATCTACTTTTTAATTTACAATTCAGTTAAACTTTGAATTTGACAATGCTTTTTCTTAGAATTTAGTTGAAATATGTTGCACCATATATAGCTTATCTTTCTATTTATAAGATTAATTTGGATTTAATATATTGTATTAATCTCCTGGTAGTATTGGTAACATCTTGTACGGGTGCATTGGTATTTGGTTGGTATTTTTGATATTTTGCATTAATTATTGTTATTAACATTTTATATAAGGATACTTTAATAAACTGCTGTATATTAATTTACCGTGTAATTCTATACGTTTAAATTATCTACTGGTTTCTTGGAGAAGCTATTTATTTATCAAATATAAAAATAAATATGTAGGAAACTCACAAAGCATATAACTCGTTTAGCATTTGTAAAAATTACCAGTCCAGCCCATTTTTTCTTAGGAAATGACATTGCCCAGTGTGTATAAAATATATTCATTAACATCTCTGCCTGTTTAACCTCTATCCTGCCATTAATTGCCAATTTAAGGATCATGATCCCTGTATGAAAAATTATTTCTTTATTTTTGCTTTTTCGCTTAGTTTAAATCTACGTAGGACATATTTCATTGGTTGATCCGAGTAAAGGCTACAAAACTTATAACACCCTCCGCCTTTATTCGTAAAAAGGGTTTGCATTTTGTTTTTAAATCTAAATAAATCGTTCATTCGACAGAAATGCATTGATACGCATTGAAACACAACTGCAATAGGGGTAGGGATTTTGAAATATTTGCGAGGTAATATCACAAAATAAATAATATTGTTTCACTTTGTATTGAGCCCTCTTTTAAATTAAATGTTACGAACTGGAGAATTGTACTGTATTCGTTCTCATCTCACCAGTATATATATATATATATATATATATATATATATATATATATATATATATATAAAAAAAAGAAAGAACAGCAATTTAAAAGTTTTTTTTTTTTTTAAATATACGAAAGAAAAAAATGCCGTAAGAATTTTAGCCGTTAACAATATAATTTAAGAAAAATCTAGACGACAGACTTTTAACGGAAGTTAGATTTCATTGAAAAATGCATCCCTTCCCACGACCCAAACGTAGCAATAACTGATACATTAAATTATAGACATATTGAAAACCCTGTCACCCCTGTCTAGAAAAATAGATTTATCTATAACCTTGGAAACATGAATTTTGATTTAGCTGTGTATTTAAAACCCAGTAATTTTAAAAAGTTACTCCAAAATTCGCTTGAGGATGAAATGGAACTAATGTCTTTAATTAAAAATTAAATTCGGGGCTTTTAGCTTCCATTTTTGAAACCTGGTTAGAACTGTGTAGCGAAAAAAAAACATATTTTAAATCAATTAATTCATAAATATATATATATATATATATATATATATATATATATATATAGAATATAGCTAACATTTTCACAATATTTTATCTAATACTTAGTCATTTGAAATTTGTAGAGAGTGTATCTGTTCTGTTAAATGTCGCCTGATGTGTCCATTGATGTACATTGATATCCTGACTTCCCCTTTCTCCTTAAGGCTTTTGCCTATATATTATTATATTTGAAAGAGACACGATAGTCAATAAAAAATACCACGAAATGCGGATTCTGCTGTTGACAAATGATACGCTGAGTTTGCGATTATACGGTTATGGACCAAACGGAAGAATTACAATCGCTAAATGCAAATGTCAAAGAGCATCCATGAACAGTTATTTGAACAGGATTTATACATATTTGTGTGCCAAATATCATCAGCAAAACATTTCTGGAAAAAAATAACATTATCATCAAAACATTTCTGAAAAAAATATTGCCAGCCACACATGTACAACAATATCATCATTAATGCATTTTTAAATATTACCAGCAATATATTTTAAAAAAAAAATATTTCCAAGATAATATATATTTTGAAATAAATACGTATATATATATATACATACATATATATATATATATATATATATATATATATATATATATATATATATATATATATATATATAAAAATAAAACGGAAAAAAAAACAAAAAACCTTATATACAATTATACTGTTTTAATGTTAATATGTCAACGTCGGACGTTTCGGTCTAATAAACCATCTTCAGGACATATTCATAAATTATAACATTATCAATACAACATGACAAAGTCGATGTACATAAGAACAAGACTTATCCAAACAGATCACTGAAAGTTTTATAAGAACAGCGCTCCGTTTAAAACATGGTCACGTAGGCGACGCTGTGAAAACGTATTCCTAAAATTTGAGTATTTTGAATGAAAAATGAAAAGAATTCTATTTTGATCTAAAAATTATATGTACGCTTGTCAAGCATTAATCTCGCTAGAAATGGGGAAATACTAAAGAAACCAGGTCTAGTATTCACCGTGCGTGAGATGGATATTATGCCTGCTTCATAAATCCGCCTAAGATTTTTATTATGAAAATATTTTAAAATCATCACGGAATCAAAATCGAAATTATGATCTGCTTTAGTTGTGTCTTTAAATTTCCGAGGCGAATATCTCGTTTATGTTCGAAAACACGAGATTTTACGGACCTACATGTTTCACCCACATATTTTAAGTCACAGTTTTTGTATGAGATTTGGTAGATGCAACCATCGGATGTAATATGTTGTTTGCTGGTGCTATTTAATAAACTACGGATAGTTCTAGTAGGTAATATTGTAGTTTTAATATTTAACGCATTTAAATTATTGGAGATACGTTCGTTCAAATGGTTATTTGCAGAAAGATGCGACCAAAAGAATTATTATCAGGGCAGCTGAAAAGTGTACCTTTCACTGATGTAGTTGTAGTGGCCTTCAAGGTGTCATTTTGCGCTGATGAGTGAATTTTCAACGCTTTATTTTTAGCTCTCAGTAATAATTGTCTCGGATACGAAAGATTTGAAAAGGTATCCTCAATACATCTGAATTCATCATCTAAATATTTTGCTGAACAGATCCCTTAAGTAGAATCCAATAAGAATACCCCTCTTAGTGTTAGTATCATGGTGAGACTAAAAATGTAAAAATAGTAAATAGTCATTTTTACATGTGGGTTTACGATATACTTTGAATTATAATTTATTTTTATTTTTAATATTATTTTTTTGCTTCGAAAATTGTACCAAAGTATTCTTCGAAAACTACTCTGAGAAACATTTTACACTTTTCTTCAATTTATGTAGTTTTCTTTTCTTGGTATTTTATATGCATCTCGATAATTTCTCTTTTAAAAAGGCAGATATCATTTTCATTGATAATTTACAATTTACATACATGTTATTGGATATCATTTATCACACAATGCAATTATTTTGCGTAATTCATTCATTTTAGCATGTTAACAATAAACTGATCGTCTGTTTTTAAATACGGCTCGTGTCGTCTGCCTTTGTTGAATTATCTGAATTAAATATTACCTGAAAAATTTGGTGGAACTATATTTTCGTAGATTTTTTTTCCAAATATAAAATCCTATACATCTTTCTCAACAATTCTTTTTAATTTCCGTTCTATCTACTTGATATTTTGTTCATGTTATTTTACACTTATTTTAATTACTACTGGGTTTTTTTTCATATTATTTTACACTTAGGAATTACTACTGTTTTTTTTTTCATATTATTTTACACTTAGTAATTACTACTGGTTTTTTTTTTCATATTATTTTACACTTAGTAATTACTACTGGTTTTATTGTTTTACGTAGGATTGAAATACCTTTTAAAAAAGACTTCGTAACTGAGGATTTGAAAGACAGATTTTTAACTCTCTCCCAGAAATTTTAACTAAAGTGCGCTCAGCATAATTGCTGTATACACCGCAGGTTTGCTTTTAAAGTGATATAAAAGCAAAATATACCTGATCAGGCATAGGTTGCCGCTCTTGTAAATCAGCGAATTTGAAAACTAGCAACCAGCCATTATTGGTATGAAGTGAACAAATCAGAATTTAAACTCGGAAAGTCATGTATATATTCGTGTTGATAACCGTTACAGCAAGCTCATATACAAACATCGAGAAAGTACGCTACAAAGATCTGTTGGAATTGATCAGCAACCTTGATATATTCGGAAAAGAATTTATAATAATTAAGTACCTATACTGGCAGCAAACAGCATGCATGCGCAGAGAGAATGAGTTAAGCGGATATGCAAAAACAGAAAGGGTCGTAAGGCAAGGATATGTCTTCTCATCAGACTCATTCAACCAAATCTGAGAGAATTGGAAATCCTAAAAAGATTCAGCATTGGCGGCCACAACCTTAACAATATATGATATGCAGAAGACACATTACTGATTGTAGTCACAGAAAAGAAATTACAAAACCTCCTACAGAAGTTAACGAAGGAAAGCAAGATGAAGGGACTAAGCATAAACTAAAAGAAGATAGAATGCATGGTCTTCATTAAAAGGATGAGCCCGAAATGCAATTTGCATGTTGGAGACACTAACATCAAGAAGGTGCGGAAGATTGAATTTCATGGAATTGTTTTGACATAGGACGATAAGTGCGATCAGAAGACGTATTGTGATGGCCAAAGACGCATTCCAAAGGATAAGCAGAGTATTGCGAGACAGGAGGATTTCTTTAGCAACAAAGAAAAGAGTATTGAGCTCCTATGTGACATCTGACCTCCTTTATGGCAGCGAATGTTGGACGGTCTCATCAAAGATGATGAAGAGACTCAAGGCGACGGAGGTATGGTTCTACAGAAGGATGCAAAAGGATATCATGGACCGAGCGTATGAGCAACGATGAGGCTTTGAAGAGCATGCAAACAAGGAGGATGCTTATACTTGACATCAGAAAGAGGTAGCTGAAGTTTCCGGGACACGTCATAAGAAAGGTGGTGTTGGAAAATCTGATACTCACAGGTCGAATAGAGAGACAAGGGAAAGCAACGAATTATATACCAGACGGGTTTAAGCAAGTGGATGACAGAACATGGCCTTGGGGAAGTAGCAAAGAGACAAAAACTTATTGAGATCTACAGGGGATAGGGCGAAGTGGAGAGCTACGATCACCTACGTCCTGAAGGGAGACAACACATAGAAGAAGATAGAGATATTTTTAAATTTGGAGTGAATGGAAACAAGAAGGCAGCTCATGCATAACATCGTAAAGGCGCAACTGAAGTTTCTGGGACACGTAATGAGAAAGGAAAGGCTTGGAGAATCTGATACTCACAGGTCGAATAGAGAGACAAGAAAAACCAACGTATAACAGACCTGGCAAGCTTAAGTAAGTGGATGACCGAACATATCTTGGGGGAAGTAGCAAAGTGACAAAACTTATTGAGAAGTGGAGAGCCATGATCGCCTACGTCCTGAAGGGACCCGATACATAAAAAGAAAAATATTCAAGAAGAAACGTATAAATAAATTTAAAATAATGAAAAATGAATGAAGGAATTGTCAGAAATTTTGAAGGTCTTTCTCTTTCTGGAAGAAAGAAAAGCTAAAATTATTCTTTTCTGGTATAGTTATATCATTTTGCCAAACCCCACATTTTTTTATTATTACTGCAGCGAATTGAAGACAGCGAAATCGAAACACATGGATAACGAAAGCTATAAGAGCAAATCAAACAGATGAAAATCCAATCGCTCACTTTTAGTTTAAACATCAGCGAAAAAAGATTGCAGTGAATGTCTAAAAATTTACGCCAATTCGATGTACGGAATGATTGATTACAAATTTGTTTAGGATTTTTCTGTTTCTCTGATTGATTTGACGGCAGAAAATGCTCGCTTTTTGACTCAAAGATCTTAGAAAATCAACCGAGTCTCTTCGATCCCCCACCCTGTAATTCTGTCCCTGACTAATATTTATTCGATTGCCACAAATCTCCTGGCATCCAAATCGTGTACGTAATTCACTGATGGTGATAAAACGTAAAATACAATAAGGTCTAATCGCGGATTGGTTTTTGATTGGTTTCGAAAATTAAAGCAAAACGGTTTTATCAATTGAAAAGTAAGGAAAAAATAGATTGAGAAAAACTTCTTAGTAAAATATTTGGAATGGAATAGCGTTTCTTAAAATAAACCAATTTTTGTATTTTATTTTTTCAGATGAACATTGAGAAAATTGAAATCCACAAAGGGGTCATCGATTACATGTTAATGTAATTCTTCTCTGTTTTTTAGATACATCAAATACAGATGAATTTATATGATGAAATTTAGATAGATAGATAGATAGATAGATAGATAGATAGATAGATAGATAGATAACTACTGTCCTCCTTATTACTCTTTCCTCTTCCCGCTCATTACTAATGTTTCTGTTCCTAATCCTTCCACACCTTGTAACCCCTTGTGTCTTGTTGCTTTACTGCCTTGCATGAGGGATACAGATTATAAATATGAAAGATAGATAGGTACATAGATCGGAACATCAATTTATAACTATGAAATTGATTATAAATATATATATATATATATATATATGTATATATATATATATATATATATATATGTTCACACTTTTTAATATAAACTAGTAATGTAATATAATAACACACGGCGGTAAGACAATGAATTAATGAAATACCACGCTTTTGAAAAAGTGCCAAGCGTGCCACAATGCCTTAAATGGGTAGGTATAAGAAAAATTTGATTACACACACACTTAAAACACCCACATATATGTGGCTATTACAGTTCAAAACACACACAAATATAAATATATATATATATATATATATATATATATATATATATATATATATATATTTGTGTGTTTGTGTGTCAAAATTAATAATAATTCATATGCAAATATGTACAATATGACTTGCATTTACACAAAAAAACGCTTAACATTTTCGAAGGATTTTCCTTAGGCTTGAATATGCAATCATATGAAAAGTTGACGCAAATGTCCATAATATATTCGATTTGTGGAATCTATTTAACAATAAATGAACATGTCTGAAGCACATACAGGTAGAATAAAAAAGTCAGGACAAAGAAAGAAACAATATATACTTATATAGATGATAATGGGTGGGACTGCGTGTCGACATCCATTGTTGTCCACTTGTTCACATTGATTATAAATAAAAATGCTCTATCAAAGATACTGAGCACCTTTGCCCCATAAATCTAGCAAATTCTCTCTCTCTCTCTCTCTCTCTCTCTATATATATATATATATATATATATATATATATAGCAGCATGGCCCGGCATTGCCCGTGCTTGATTCAAAAATAGTACGTCTCATACAGCAATCGCTATCACTTGACGTAAAATATTTTTGCCCTTCCTTGCCTTTAAAGGAGTGCCCTTTGCCGTGCTGATGTTGCTACATGCCTTACTTCTTGCCTACCTCA
>CAHIKZ030001715.1:340000-424557 GCA_903632075.3 Acanthosepion pharaonis
ATGAGTTTAAAAATTTCGTAGAATGTGCACAATCTTGTGTCAGAGATTATACTGAAGGTCGTCTGTTTTGATAGAAGACATTTTAATCTTAGTCAGTGTGGCTAATTGTCACGATTGTTAGTCATCTTCACAAAGTGGTAAACTATGGGTATAAAATATTCGGTCGAGTATGATCATGGCTCTCCACGACATCCTGTTGCCCTAAGCAATGCTTTTTCCTCCCAGTTTTGTTTACAAAAGTTTACTCGGAAGGTCACTCAATGTATTCCTCTGTCTTTGTTGCATTAGATATGTCCTGTGAGTATCAAAGTCTCCAAGCCCTCTCTCCTCATTATGTTTCCCAGAAATTTCATGTGTTTTTCTTTTTTTTTTATTCTGAGTACAAGTGTCGTTTCTGTTTCCATTTTCCTAAAAGCTTCAACACATTTCATTCATGAAAATTCTCAAAATTCTTCGACTGGGAGGAAGTTTTGAACATCACAGGAGAATTGATGTTGAATGGTAGTACAAGGCTGTTTCCTTTAATCGGATTCTCTGACTGTTAATACTTCCTTTTTTTCTTTTAGTAACTTGTCTATGAGTTTTCTTATTTTATTCGGGCAATCAACGTGTTGTCATCTACATATGTTGTTAAATCTATAGCCGTAAATATTAAATGTTCGAGTTCTCTTCAATGACCTAAAGGTTAGCCAGTAATGGTTAAATAAATCCGGTAAGAAGACGCATCCTTGTCTTACGGCAGGATTAGGGTTGTGGTGAATTTAGACTGTTAAGATAAATATGGACAATATATATGAATATTTATTTCCAGTAAATGTTGGAATGGTATTTAAATATATATATATCCCAAAATAAATTTCCCGATAACTTTATATATAAAACAAGTTGTCGCTATATAAATATATAATTATATATTTACATGGATATCTTATATATTAATATGAACACATATATAAAAATATCTATACATTAAATATTATTTACTATAGATAGATAGATATATAGATGCATACATTTATAATGGGTTAATAGTAAATATATATATATATATATATATATATATATATATATATATATATATATATATATATAATAAAAAGGCTTAAACACTAATATTCCATGGTCATAATTTATTCCATTGGATCGTAAATACGATCCAATTCATCAGACTTACAAATTCAAAAAGAAAACAAAAAACAACTCCGGAAATAAAAATAGAATTTAAAGAGAGGGTAAGTGTGAGAGTGTGGGACGACTGTTAGAGCTAAAGAGAGGGGAAACAGACGAGAGAAGGTGGAAGATTAAAACTTAACAGAGAGAAATTTTAGGAGAGGTGAGTGGAAGGGGTTTAAGTGAGAAAATATGAATGTTGTCGGATGTCTAATACATTAAAGATACTTTCGTGGTGACATACACACACCATAGACGATCTAATGTTAAAGATCAGAATAAGAGGGAGGGAGAGGAAAAGAAAAGAAAAAGGGGTTGGGAAGAGAGGTGGGGCGGGGGGAACTAAAATTGAAGGGCATTTACTGAAAGGGCTGCTGTATAATTAAGAAAATTTGACAAAATTAATATCCTCTACAGATTACAAATCAAAAGTAAACATATGAAAAATAAATATAACGTTTATCTAATCTAGCAAGGACCTATATTTTTATGTTCAAAAACACATGCGAATACACACATACATAATAACATATACACGTACATACATACATATACGCGTGTACCTTCATACAATGTTTATATATTTACATATATATATATATATATTTACCACTAATAACAAATTTCATATCTCTCCTATCTATATATATATATATATATATATATATATATATATATATATATATATATATATATATATATTATTTTAATGTATATTGATTTTTCCAAATGTTTATCGGTAAAATATACATATAGTATCAATAATATAAATTTAAATAAAGAAAAATGGACATGAGATCAAGATCGATTCACAAAATGAAACAAATTGTATATATATATACAAATTTTATTCTTGTAAAAATTCTTTCTTTCTTTTATTACAGATATATCATCTTCAAAATATATATATATATATATATATATATATATATTATATTTCAACGATTTTTTAAATTTCATTTTAATGGCATTTTTTACATTTTTATTCGTAAATATTATTTAAACCATTGAAAAAAAAAAAACTCATTGAACAAACATGTTTCTGAAAACATTAGAATTAATACATGTATTATCCAAACTTAATTACTATGACAAAATACAAAAAAATTTTAAAACAGATCAAGAATAGATAACGATTTTGAATGATAATGCATGCATTATATACATATTTATATAAATATATATTTAGTTCGAATACACATTGATATATTAGACGATTGTGAAATTGCGAAAAGAGAATTTTAGACCTAATTACATCTTGTTGAAAAAGGAAGAAAAGATAAAATGATGAATGAAATATTCATTTTATAGACTTAAATATATTAGGGAAAATGGGTTTTGATTGAAGCCAACTTTATCATAATCCACAAGAATATCTTCCAGATTTAAAATGATTTGTTATAATATTTATATGTCTATATATTATATTTGATTTATTTTTTTTTTTTAAACAATTTAAATGTTTGCAAGGCTGGAATAAAACAAATGAAGGGATTACAGATAAGTTATAGAGCAAGAAAAATAAAATGATATTCAAATAAAGGATGAGGGTAGTGGATAGATCAAGGCAACTGGAGATGTCGATTGACATTACACTTGAATAGCTGGAGATTATAGCTCATCTGGGAAATAGGAATAGGGAAGGTTCCACATTGATAGGTGCGAGACATGAAGATAGATATTTTAGAAGATACGGCTATATTTAGGGAGTTTCGACAGTAAGGGGTGAGAGCGATATATACCAGCCTCGTAGGGCGCTGGAACTTGACGTCTGGGGAACCAGCGAATGCAGCTCCTCGGAGCAATTTCCATAATGTTAACATTTGTGGGAATCGATCATATCATATAGGCTTCTTGTACTTTGTTGTTTCAAACCAACCTTTTTATCTTTAACCAATTATATTTATCATTGTTCATATAAATCTATTCACGCAAACAAAACTAATTAGCTATCTCCTAATATATTTTTTTGAAATCTATGTGATCCATAAGGCATTTAAATCGGGAGAATGGAAAGATATCTATTAACTATCTATAATCACCTTATTAAAATCTAAGTTATCTTCAAATAGCGAGCCCCGAAAACCAAAACAAAAAATTATGATTGTATAAAAATACATTTTTATATACAAAATACAGTAATTTTTATTCAATAAAATTCCAATAACATTTCATTTATCGAAAATATTTAGTTGAAAACTACAATTGAAAATGTTGAATGAAGAATATTTAGATTAATGACATTAAATATAAACAATAGAGATGTTGATATGCTGTTAAACAATGGTAATTGATGAGCATGAAAGAAAGATATCTCTTTCATGACATTATTCCATATAATATCCTACAACAAACTATATTTAAGAAATCAAAAATTAATGTTGAAAAATAAATTTTACAACAATACTATATAGAACATACCAATCACAAATATGCAGTAATTATGTATATAAAAAAAAATGAGTATCATTACTATGTATTCAACTGTGAAAGCTATTTTATTAAAATATATGTTTATATTTCAAAAATTTTTCACGAAAATTAAATTTCGACATTAAATGACCCGTAATAGTTGATAAACAAATTCATTAAGTAAGTATTTTATTTCATCATCATTTCTCTTACTTACAATTGAATACATATTAATGAATTTTAAATTCTCCAATTCGTTTTTTTCAGTATTTATTTAAATTTGAATATATAATTTAATTTAGAAAATTATCAAATTTTTCATTATTCATAAAGATTAGAATCATGATTAAAGGCAGTATTTAAAAAAATTTTTTTTAAATCCAAAATATATTTAAAAATATAATTCATATGTATATTGTGTTCCGGGAAAATTTGGAAATCAGGGATACACAATTTTGAAAGAATCTTAAATTTAAATTTTTACAGACAGGATAACAAAATTAGACCTGTAGTACATTTATTTCTTATAATAATTCCTTATATTATCTTGTTTTTATTTTTACTACTTTCTTTATATTTTAAAATAATCTATAAATTTCATTGAACTATTTGATATCTTTGTGTTTCCAGATATCAAAACGAGGCGCAAATCATGGCCGTACCCTTTGAAATGGCAGGAGTGTATCGAATCAAACAATCAAACCAAAAAGTGATAGAAAATAAAGGAAAGAATAATGCGTTATGGGTGCACATTGTTTACTTTGCCTAAGCTTGAATGAGGAACAGAAGACGGTTAAACAAGAAGATTTAGGTTAATAGACATTGAATATATATTGAAAAGCACACCATTTTCAAAGGCAATCAGTGGGGATGATTAATGCATTTCATTCCATCATTCCAACTTTTATTTTGTTTGTTATTTTAATGAGCATTCAGTTATATCATCGATCAATCAAAACCAATAATTTAAATATATATCATAAATACACAAACGTTATTTATATATATATATATATATATATATATATATATATATATATATATATATATATATATATATATAAATATACATATCTAAAAAATCATTATATTATTTTTATCTATCTCAGTATTATTATCTAAATACATAAAGATAGTATCATTTTTATCTATATATTTATTTATATATCTATTCACTATCTATATACCGGAATAAAAATCTATCTAACTATCTATCTATCTATTCATCTATCTATCTATTATCTACAATCTTTGTATTCATTTATCGTTCTCATCTATTTTAAAATTTTATTATTGGGCAGACACTGATATTGTCCATAAAATTTATTTTTGTTTTTTTTGTTTTTTAGTATTTTTTTTTTTTTATTTATTTTTTTATAATGGTTTTCTATCTATATCTTTAGAAATCTATATTAATATATATATGTGAATATATTCATTTAAAGATATTAAATCTTGACATATATGTAATTTAAATATCATCATAAAACATTGCATCATTGTTTAATCTATATTTATAAGAATAACGAAAAATCAATATATTTTATATATTTACAATAAACATGTATCTTATATTACATGTCACAACACACACACATATATATATATATATATATATATTTATATATATATATATAAAATAATATAAATATATATATATATATATATATATCAAATGTAGTAAAAAAAACATGTAAATATATATATAGTTATATATAATAAAAGATCAAGTAATATGATAAACCAATCCAAATTAAAATTAACAAAATTGAAATAATTTGATGATATATTTATGTTTAATTTTTATTAATATAATTATATTATTTGTATTTATAGTATGTCTTTAGGTTTTTTCTGCATTTTGTAAACATCTGATGAATTTTATAGAAAATTAAAACATATATTTTAATAGGTATTTTCAAAATTTTCTATTTCACCTAATGAACAATTAGTAACGATATATAAAATATATATTTATATAATATATATTTTATATATATTGATACATGTTATTTTTATTTTATATATATATTTTAATGTATTTCTTTTTCTATTGTTAATTTTCTGTTTTATTAGACCCATTAAAAATCTACGTATATGAATCGTATAATATATTATAGTCATTTTAATATGTAAATAATTGTTTAAATGTTTGAATATTTATTCAATCTTGAATAGAAATTGAGTGTTATATCTGAATGTCTTACATATCGATGTATTTATGGGTATATGTAAATAATTTTTCGGTATATGTATATAGTAATTGCATTTTATTTCATGCATTTTTGTATGCAATAATTTTTTTCCTGTTGGTTTTTTTGTGTGTATATATATCTAAATATGTCTAAAGTATTTATATATTATAATTTGATTGTGTTTGTATTGTCTTTCAAGAAGATGTCATAATCCCATGTCTACATTTGTATCCATGTTGTCATTAAGTTAAGGGCAGTCGATTTAACGTTTATTCCAACGTAATTTCAATAAAAAACAAAATGAATAGAATAAAAAATGTATTTTTTTTTTTTTCCTCAATAATTTTAAAATTTTAAATTTAATATAAATTAAATTTAAATTTTTTGAAATGGGTAGTTTTTAATTTGAAGGAAAATTTTATCGTACAATTTAATATTTATTAGTTAAATAAATTCTATTTTAGTATAAACCCAACTTGAAAAGCATTTAATAATTATTATAACCTTACATTTCGTTGTCAAGTTTTTTTGAAGCCAAGGATATACTTGTATTTTGATTGGTCATTCCAGCTTATGTAACAGCGTTACCCATTATGAAGGGTTTTAATTCCCAAGTTGAACCTTTTAAAATATTTATACTGCATACATTCAATATTGAATTTGATAAGAAGAGAAGAGGTGTTGAAACAAAATGCCTATTTTTTTTAGGGATTTTACACCACAAATATAAATTTATGTTATAATTATTAAATAAAAAATTATATATATATATATATATATATATATATATATATATATATATATATATATTACAAAAGTTATTTTTGATTAAGAAAAATCAGAAGGAGGAGAAAAGGAGGAAATTAGTTTTTTTAAGGAAAAAAGGATTAAAAGAAAAAATCATGGGTTTAATTTCCTTGTCCCAAAATAGATAGATAGATAGATAGATAGACCTGAAATTAAAGATAGATAGACAGGAATGTTGAGATATATTTATAAATATTTAGATCATCATCATTATCATATCGTGATCATTATTTTGCCGTGTCAAAAAAAACGTCGACAATTATCAAAAAAAAATAATCTGTCCCAATGAAGATAGATAGGATAATAGATAAATTGATATATTAGATAGAAATTTGAAAACGAAATAAAAAGGGAATTTTAGATATTTAGAAATAAAAAATGATCAACCATCAAAAACATATTCATCATCATCATCATTGATTTCAAGATCATTATAAAAAAGAAATAGATAGAATGAACGTCGACAATTATAGTTCACCAACAATGAAATAATTCCTAAGATCGATAGATAGATAGATGATAGATAGATAGATAGATGAGATAGAATAAGAAGGAACCGGAAAGGAAATATAGATTAGATAAATAGAATAGAAGATAGATAGATAGATAGAGGAATTAAAAAAACATGATAGATCTTACATGAAATGAATTATTCGTTGTATAGAGAGACAGATGAATATACTGATATTTTTATAATTTTAATTTCGCACAAAATTATTATTTTTTAGAACAAAAAAATAATAAACACATAGATCAATGATGAAACTGTCTTCAGAAAAATGGAACATCATAGGGGAATGAATGGTCCGCCAGAAATTTAGAAAAAAATGCGGTATTGCTTGGCATTCGCAAAAAATTTCTAAGGCGAACATTTTGGGCGTAAAATAGAAAAAGAAATGCAGAGGATTGGGATAGATAGATAATAAATGGATCTTTACGAAGAATGTTTGGAAATGATTACTGTCAAGTTTTATTTTATTCTCCATTCATCTCACCAGGTTTTTAGATCAGATAAATTTTTCGAAAATCGAGTATACAGGAGGTATAAAAATAAAGTTGTCAGAAGAAAATATGTTTGAAAAACCCTAAAAATAAACAGGAATAAATACCAAAAAATGGAAATCAAGAAGAAGATTCATGGCTGTCAAAAAGAATGAGAGTACATAAATACTTACATTTACCATTTAAAAACCATACTGAAACCCTCTTGATTAATAAAGTTATTGCAATTGATTGAGTCACAAATCTTTAAAATTTGTAACAAATTAAAGATAAATTGAAGGCAAGGAAAACTAAAGCTAACAACTTTTAAACAAGGAAATTATAAGAAGAGATGAAAGAGATTCCGGATTCGTTAAAAATGGTTGAAACCAATTTAATTTATTGAATGAAATTTTGTGCAAGTATTAAAAGATTAAATTTAAGTTAATTAGTTACATTATTCAGACTATTGTCCTCATCTTTGTCGCGATATTTATTAAAACGTTTTGGTAGTTTACGTGTGGACCTTCGTTCAGGTGATTGGAATGTCAATATGAACCCTATATTTTGCTCACGAAATTAGTCTGTTCTAGTTCCACATGATGCGAAATGTTTAATGGATAGATTCAGTTATTCCTGTTATTTCCTTTCCAATTTCTTCACTATTAACGTTTTATTGAACTCACGAATTTGGATAGATAAAATTGACACTGGATTTAATTATAGCCTCTATCGACTGTGTTATGTGAGAAAAAGGGATCTTCGTCAGGGAATAGACCTCTGATGTGATGAAAGATGGCTAAGAATGGCGCAAAACCAGTAATTTTAGCAATTTCTTACTAAAACCTTCCAGTCAAATTAAATTAGTTTTTACAGCAAAAGAATTTTTACTTAGACGAAATATTATATTCAATCTATTTTCATTATAAAGTTTTAGAAAATTGATTTTTGGCATAGAAAGATGGTAAAATTATATTGACTAAGTAGAAAAATTTCAGAACTTATGCCATGGCTGTAAAATAGCTTGGCCTATAATCACCGAATGTACAACCTGGGTTGTTACATCGATTTTTTAAGATCAAAATATGACCGAATTATAAATCTTTAATGAAAAGGTCCAGGGCTAGAAATTACAGCAGCTCTTGCTAAATTATCTCCGATTCATTTGAATTAAATTATTCAATACATATTTATACAAAAACATTTGCATCGTAAATGAAAGGAAAATATTTAAAATGGGTTTCTGTTTTAAATTGAATTTGTAATCTTTGTTTTAGTAGAAATACTAGCCGTGGTTTTAGTGTAAAATCAAGCTAATGTTCAACCACAATGACGTGTCAAGGCCCCTTGCACACGTGTTAATAAGACGAAACCATACTTTTTAGATATTTGCATATTATTATGACATTACCATCTCAAATTCATGGAACCAAGTTTTGCATAACTATTTTTTTTTTAGCTGTGAGCTGTTTACTGTCGTATATCTTTTATCACATGGCACGTCTGAAAGCGCAACAACTTATTTTCCCATCTCCGCATACTACGGATAAAAGTATACTATTAAATTCTTAAATTCTAATTAAAATAAAGCTGTAAATTCATTTTGTCAGTCGTCCTAAATGTTCTATGTATATAATATATATATATATATATATATATATATATATATATATATATATATATATATATATATATATAGTTTATAAGATAATAATGGATAATTCCAAAGAAGATGTAACCCAGAGTATTTAATGTAAGACCAGAGCAAATATTACATTTTAAATAATTAGAGAATTTGACAACTTGAAGTTACTGACTATAATTTATTTTCCCAGAAGAAAAAAAAAATATATATATATAAAAGTGAACATAGATATCAACATTTTTATTTCAAGAATGTCTATTTCATGTTATATGCAATATCTGGCCATATATATATTCTTGGCCTGACGATTAAATATAGAACATAAAACAGACCGAAATTTATTTATCTATAAAGTCATTTTTATCCATTTCTTAATATATGATGTCATTTGTTTACATTTGATACGCCAGAGCATTTATGAATGTACGAGATTCATGGAAGATTGAAGTTTATAAGCAGTAAATTCGACCTTGACTACCGAACGCTCCTTTGTGGCCAATCGGTAAGGCACGTCAGCGTAAATGACGGTTCCGGATAGGATGCAGGTTCGAATCCTGTCAAAGGACGAATATTTTCTATGAAAATTTCTCGGACATTCAGGCCGGTAAATGTTATTTAATACTGTTTATTATAAACAGAGCATTGACTTAAATACTTGTATCTATAAAAAAAACGTTAAACATAAAAATGTCTTTAATATATATACTCGACTCTCCTTATTGTGGTGAAGGATTCGTGCAGGACCATCAACACATGATATATATATATATATAGTTATATCTGAAATTTTATACACACACATAAAACACACATGCGGCCGCACACACACATATATATATTTATATATATGGTATGAATATTGTTTGAGGGATGAAAGAGAGTTATCATGTAATATTCATTCCAATAAACGCAAAGTTAATATCTACAAACGTTCTATCTTACCGATTGTTATAGTAAATATTAAAGAAAAATTGCTTTGTCGTTTGCATATTTCTTCTGAAAACAATAGAATATTCACAAGGTGTACGGCAAACCGAACCAATGTGTGTGTAGAGAGAAAAAAGATAGACATTGAAAATGATTCATTGAATAATAAATAATCCACGAATAGATACACAAAATGGTTGAGAAGTGTTGAAACGAATGAGATATATATATATATATATATATATATATATATATATATATATATATATATACACAGGGAGAGAGAGTGAGAGAGATGAACCTACATAGATAGATTGACATGAACAAAGTTAGATATGAACAGAAAGAGTTAGTTTGAAATGACATAGCGTTATGGTTAGATATGAATAGACATACATGGTTACATAGATAGATAGATAGATAAATAGATAGATAGATAGATAGATAGATAGATATGAATAGACGTAGATAGATTGATAGATAAATATGAATAGACGTAGATAGATATATATGAATGTACATAGATAAATAGATAGTTATGAATAGACATAGATAGATAGATAGATAGATAGATATGAATAGACGTAGATAGATTGACAAATAAACATGAATAGATGTAGATAGATAGATATGAATTAACATAGATAAATAGATAGTTACGAATAGACATAGATAGATAGATAGATAGATAGATAGATTTATTTTCTTATTCTTATCGACGCTCGGCATCTATCCAAGCCAAAAAAAGAGAAAGAATGATAAAATTTCACGCCAAATGTCCAATTGTACTGGCAGAATTTCTCTTTTACCTTTAATAGATAATACTGAAACCTCAGCTGTCCACCAAGTAAGTATCTATATGTGTGTTTGTGTCTGTTTGTTTTTTGTGCGTACGTCTGTGTAACGGATACTGCTGCTCGAATTATTATCATAATAAATAACCGACCTCACATTCCAATAAAAAGGAACCATTTAGCGAGTTTTTACCATAAATCTTGAATGCTGTATTCTTTGTTAAGATCTGTGACTTATTTCCCATTTTATTTGCAAATCATGAACAAACCAATTTACGGTAAATCTTCTGTAAAACAATTCCAGAATAAATCATACGAGAAGAAACGAAAATTCTCCGGTAAAATCTGGTCTCATGAAATCCTATTAATTTCATTAACTTAATAAATTGCAAAAAATAAATAAATAAGGAAACATTATCCAGTATCCCAAAAGGAAGCAGTCAAGCGTCTCTCAGGAGAAATGCATCTAATCAATCAGGTTACAAAGTTTAATAAGACCCCAGTATATGTGACAATGGCCAATTCATTTAAACTGAGACGTAATTGTTTAAATACGTCGATCAATACTTCGTCAATATTATAGGACACCCCAAGAGTAATGTTTAATTCTGCATGTTAGATATCATTTTATATGCTTAGTAATACACAAGGCCACAAGATGGAAGAAGATCAGAAGGCGGCAAATTATAGTCTTTAATTTATGACTATGATTGGCCTGTTAACCCTTAAACGAAGGATATTTTCGATAAATATTCTATAGTCTTGAATGGCAACTATTCTAACACAGAAAAAAATGGCAAGCTACTGTGGGAAAAAATCTGCCTCGTCAGCTATCGAAAGATACATGATCGCTCAAGCGTGTACTACACATGGCATGTAACTGACATGTTTTATACTAGACTTATGCTTTGTTCTAGAAGATCTTCTTAAAGGAAATATGCCCCTCAGCAAGGGAAAAAACCGCATTCTATTTTTAAGGTGGACGTGGGTTAACCATTAAAAGATGAGAGTACGCATACCAAAAGATTCAATAAATATTTTGAAAGGAATGGATATCACTTATTTGGAACATTTAGAAAGATAACTCTGCTAACATAATTTTCCTAACCGAAAAGCAATTAATGTATATTTCCGATGTTATTTCTCATTACAATATCAAAAATTCAAGCAAGTAAAAATTTTAAATATTTAGGACATCTGCACAAGAAAATGTGACACTGAAAAACGAAAGCGCATTGCAATCAATGAAGACATCATTCAGAAGTTAAGCAAAGTATTAAGAAACATGAAAATTACTTTAGAAAAAAGAAGAAAATATTACTGAACTGTTATGCAATATCGGTCATTCTGTATGGCAGGGAATGCTGGACAATATCCTCATGCATACCGAAGAGACTTCGATCAACCGAAATGTGGTTCTACAGAAGGATGCTGAGAATATCATGAACTGAATATTTGATATCGACAAAGTTTTAAAGAAAATGGAAACAAAAAGAACACGAGTACATTGAATCGAAAAGAGACAATTGAAATTTCTAGGGCACATAGTGTGGAAAGAAGGTTTGGAGAATCTGACACTCACTGGATATACTAAAGACAAGAGGGAGTGAGGGATGAAGGTAATAACCTACTTAACAAGCTTGTAAAAAATTTTGACCGAACAAAAAATGAGGAGAGACAGCACAAAGACCGACCCTAGTAAAAGCTACAAAGAACGCGAAGCTGTGGAGAGCTATGGTGTCCTGAATAGACAGGACTCAGATAATAAAAAGTATTATCATTTCTTGTTATATGGAATACGTGTTAATGTAATCATTACTTTTTTTATATTTATGTAATTGTGTTTATTTCTATAAATTTAATTTGGTCCAATTACTTCGTATTTTTTTAACAAATCGTTGCCCTTATAATAAAATATTTAACTTAAAATGATCTTGAAACAAAAATACTGAAATATTCAATGAAGCCTTGGGTCGTCTATAAAACTACCGGTTATTCGAGTTGCTTGAAGCACACTGTCCGCCATCATACTTTCTCGATGACATCAGCTTTGATGAATGAAGATCTTTGTTTTGTCTTTTTAAGATTTTTAAATATTTATAGATTAATTCATTGAATTAATTATCTCGACGTATTTATTGTTTGTTTTTTATTTTTGAAGCTGTTCTCTTTTATTTTCATTAGCGAAATGTTGTATGCAATCATTGTTCTTCCTTTTTGAAATGTCGATTGTGTTTCTCTTTTTTTTTATTGGCGTAATGATTTAGGTTGTTCTGTAAAAGATATTTCAATGAAGAAATCAAAGAATCACACGCATAACAAGACGGCTGAATTTACAAGAACAGATCAATAAGTTCGTAGTCTGACATGTAACCAAATACGCGATTTAAAGAACTATCACACTGTTATTTGTTGAATTCTGATCTTGAATTTTCACTGTAGTATTCTATTTCAGGTCTCAGGAGGTAAGTGGAGTAAAAAAATTTAAAGTAATATTTTAGCAAGTAAAATGATATATCCCGGAAGATTTAATAAGAATTTTATGATAAATGCAGAAAATCGTTACATATATTCAATGAGTTGTTTTTTTAAAAGGTAAGGTCATATCCAACGAGAGTTTAGCTAGAGCATATTCATACAAGATAATGCATAAATCTACCATTGTTCCAATGATCTGACGTCATAGGTATGACAATAAACTACATCCGCGTACTGGTTAAAAGTTTAAACTATATCAGCGTATTGGGTAAGACTATAAACTACATCCGCGTACAATGTAAGACTATGAACTACATCCACGTAATGGGTAAAACTATAAATTACATCAGCGTTCTGGGTAAGACGATAAACTACGCCCGCGTTCTGGGTAAGACGATAAACTACGTCCGCGTCCTGGTTAATACGATAAATTACGTCCAACAGCAAGGCCTCAGATCCGGAGGTTTTGATGGGCCAGGAAGTACCTTTTAATTGCCGGTGTTCCCGTTCCACCCTGACTCGGGTGGTAACTCCCACTAGCGCCCCAGCTATGGGCAAATGGTTAACCCCCAAAACTTGGGTAAAAAACGTGTAAAAATAGGTTTTAATACCAGAAATACTTTGTAAAAAATTATTGCCAGTAATAAATATTCGAAGAAAAATTATTACCAACAATACATTATTACCAGCAATACATTTTTGAAAAAAATAATTACCAGTTATACATCTAAAATATATACCAGCAATAAAAATCTTGTCGGCATTAAATAACCCATTGAGGCTGATATGCCGTAAAGCAAAACAAATCAAAGCAATGATTTGAGTATTGCAGGCAAATACGATCTGATGCTCCTGTTATATATTTAGAGATTCTTTATCAAATCGAATAGAAATAGGTTCATTGTCATCAGTCCTGTTCTGGCGTCTCGGCTTCAGTCACTTTCCCACTGCCGTAAGGTTGCTTCTCTGTGCCTTTTCTATAAATAGCATCATGGGAATTGTTCAGATGAACGCTTTATCATAAACCCTGGGCTTTTTTAATTCAAGCGCAGTAACATACTGGCGACGGGATCTCATCAATTTACAATTGAATTGGCTAGATGTTAACGTAAGTTCTATGCTAACTGATTCTTTCCTGTATGTCTCGCTTGTCGAACTTCCTTTCGGCTTCATCCTTACCTGGCAACTTTAATCTTCAAAAATGTAAATGCAATGTCAATCGCTATCTACTGTCCTTCTGAACTCGATTAAAAAAGTAATAAAAGATTAACAATGACAGTCCCTTTGTTTTCTGAGTATGCATTCTACTAAGATATGTAGCTTATCCATGTTGCAAAAAGCTGCTTGGGTTGGTTTCGTTTCGTTTATCTTACGGTATATCAACCTCAATGGGTTATTTAATGCCAACATTTTTATTGCTGCTAAGAAGTTTCTCTTCAAAAATTTGTTCCTGATAATATTTTTTCCTTAAAAATCTATTGTTGGTGTTATGGGGTCCACCCCTTTATCATACGAGTGGACTCGACCAGTGTGTACTTGGACTACTGTCGTTAAATACCCAGAGTCATTCATAGATTGAGATTGTGATTGAGTTGGTGGTAGAGTAATAGTGTGAGGTAACTGCTTGTAGAAGTCACAGTTACAAGCACGTAAACTCTAAGGAAGTCCTACTTCGAGACTGAATTTACCAGACTGTATATATATATTATTATTGCTACTAACCGCGTTTCTGGATCTACTAACCGTATTACCAATTGCATTATTGTGTAAATACATTTATTTGTCATATTTCATTCCTGCGTTTTTCATTCATTGGAGACCGGATTTCATCTCGGAATCCACAACAGTTGGTAATGTGTTTTCTTCCAAAGATTACTGCCGTTATTAAAATCAATTTTTACACTTTCATTGTGTTTTGACCCCAGGTGAGGGTTAAATATTTGTCCATAGCATAGTACGGGTGGACCTGGGAACACCAGAAATTAAGTCTTGGTTCCACGCTCCTTAAAACCTCATGATCAGAGGCCTTGCTGTCAGACATAGTTATCGTCTGACCCAGGGCGCGGATGTAGTTTATCGTCTTACACAGGACAAACACACAGCTGCTAAGGCACATTTGTATTTCTGCAGCAACCAGGGATCAATCCCGTGTTTTATACTACGACCATAATGAACGGACCTTCGTTATATTTTCTGGGAGAAATGGATAATCAATCGTGAGCAAAAGATGAATAAAGCCAGTACGACCCAGTGACCGTCATTTCCGAACAGTTTTGTGTAACTAACTTCACTCACAAGGTTTGAGACAAAACTTTGTATGGTTTTCAGACATTTTACTAGTGACTGGGTAAGACAATAAAATACACCTGGCAGAAAAACATCCATTTGTGCGATTGGAGGTTTTGAGGAACGTGGAATCACGTCTTAATAGCTATTGTTCCCAGGTCCACCCTAACCTGGTGTGGTAGCACCAGTTAGGGCCCCAGCTATAGACAAATAGTGAACTACAAAACAAAAACAAAACACTATGTAAGTATAAAATTACTTTTTTTATAGTAAAAATACCAGAAATACATGTTTATATATAAAGAAATTATCACCAACACATATTAATAGTAAAATAACAAACAATACATTTTATCTTTAGTTGAAGGTATACAAATGCGTTCAAAATATTTACGTTTTGGCATGAAATAACCCATAGAATTTGATATGCCTCTAAACACAATCAACCAATCAACTAACAACTATGCCAAACGTCCGGTCGATATTATGAAGTAGTCAATTCCTTGTTGAAGAGAATATGGTATGATAAGAACTACGCCATATTGAATTACTATTCACCAAAGAATTACTTTCGTTGATAAGAAATAATTATGGGTCAACAAGAGAGAACCTGAATCACTACTCAGTAATTCTAGTCACCTCGAGACAGGGCCTGCCCTAGGTTCTCTCCCACCCCCCGAAACTTAGATACGGGTCCATCTCCCTACTAAATATCGATTTCAAAGTTTCCCAACCTAGGGGCCACAAACCCACGAAAGAAAACTCTGAGTGGCATGAGAACAGTGCATTTTTTATTTCCCAAAAATCAGGGGACTATCCAATTTAAATGAAAATTTCAGTACACATCGATTAATTATTTACTTTTATAATGAATGTTTTTTTTTATTTTAAAAAAATCTGAAAAAATATTCTTTTTGTAATAACCACCAATATTTTCATGACTATATTTTACTCGAAAAAAGGTTTCAGCCATAATTTTTTTCATTTCCATAACGACTAATCTTCGACCTTCTGTCACTGAAAAGAAACGTTTCACAAAGATTCCAATACAACACAAACGGGATTATCTTAAAAATTAGTTTTAAAAACAGTATTTCAGTTTTGGGGAAAGTTTTTCATATGCTGAAATATTTAAACATTTTTTTTTGTTTTTTAAGCGATATTTTTCTCTGTTTCATCTTTCTAGAAATGTAAAATATAGGGAATAGAAATGTTATTTTAATTACGAGACGTGGACTTCTGGTCCGTATTTCTATAAGTAAAAAAAGATAAAAATCAGAGATACTCCTTAGTGGATGATCTAGGAAAAAAAAATATTTTACCGAGATATATTACACTCTTAACTGATTTCAAATTACTGTCCAGAAAGAAAATTACAATTTAAAAAATAAGCTCTACTGAAATTAGCACTTATGCATCCCCGCCTTCCCAGGAGGCATGGGGTCCCGCGCGGTTGAGCGATTCGGGGTAGTAAGAAACAGCCCGGTCGTTTATTTTAGTTGATGATTGACAATAGAACTTAGGAAGAAAAATGTAATAAACAAAAAAAGCTGCAAAATCTAACACTTTTGAGGCTTCAACATTGTCGAGGCGTTACTGCGTTGTGTGCACCTCACCGACCAGGCAGATAAACGATGTATATAATTAAACTGACAATGTATCGTCAGTTTAACTATAAGCAAAAATAACGGATGACCATAAAATAGAAAAGTCTACAATGGGGTCACAAAAAATGTGCCCCACTCCAGTTGGGGTTTCGGGTGTAAAACGCGCCGGCCCTGCTCCGGGTTATCCAACGTGAATGTCAGTGAACCCTTTCCATTATTCAGAAATCAATCTTAAATGCTACAAGACAACCTTGGATGTAACTAGATAGAATATAACAAAAACTAAAACATTCATACCCTGTAAACTAATTAAACTTATAAACAACAGATTAGAAAAAAATGTGATTAATGTCTTCTTAACAAATCAATATAAATAGGCTAGTGCATGTTTGAACATGTTTGTGTCCGCTGCAACACGCGAACGTATCTTTTCGTATATGTGCGAAGGAAAACCCTGGAAGCGTCTTCCCAAGTTCATTATCTAAATTTTTTGTCATTCGCAAAGGACGAAAAATCGAATATACGCCACAGACAGTGTGTTTATCGGGGAAAAACTTTAAACATCGAGATAAATTCAATTTTTCAGTTAATTACACGCAAACTGAATGAATAAATAACAATAAAGAGAACATATTTCTCATCATTTCCTCTGCCTTAGAGCCAGAATTCACTCAGTTGTTCATTGACCACTGCCTCATTTGACTTTGGTAAAACATTCTGCTATATTTCAATAGCTTATAGTGTCAAATGAAACGATGAATTCCATCAGCAACTAAATTTCAGAAATCACCCAGTGTAAAACTAAACTCACATTTCTCAAGCTTCCAATCTATATGATATATTGGCAAGGGCGAATCGGCGTAAGGAAATGAATAGCAATCTAGACTTATTTTAAATGTGGAGTTAGATCCACACTACGTAATACATATTTGAAACTGCCTCCAACCTGCGTTAACTATACGAATTAGACTAAGACGTATAGCGTATCGTCGCGTCCTGAGTAAGACGATAAACTACATCTAACAGCAAGGCCTCTGCTCAGGAGGTTTTGAGGAGCGTGGAACCACCTCATAATTGCTGGTGTTCCCAGGTCCACCCTAACGCAACTATTAGGGTTCCAGCTATGGGCAAATAGTTAACCTCCAAAGAGAAGTCAAAACGTTTAAAGATTAGGTTTTAATGCCAGCAATACCTTTTTTGGAGAAGATTATTACCAGCAATAAATTTTCGAATAAAGAATTATCACCAGCAATACATTGTTGTCAGCAATACATTTTTGGAAAAAGAAATATTACCACCAATAGTTTTGAGAAAAAGACATTACCAGAAATACATTTTTGAAAAGAAATATTAACAACAATGCATTTTTGAAAAAAAAATTATACCAGCAATAAAAATCTTGTCGGCATTAAATAACCCATCCAGGTTGATATGCCGTAAAATATATACTGAGATAGATAGATAGATAGATAGATAGATAGATAGATAGATAGATAGATAGATAAAATATATACCAGCAATAAAAATAATTTCGTCATTAAATAAACCATTCAGGTTGATATGGCTAAATATATATACTGAGATAGATAGATAGATAGATAGATAGATAGATAGATACCAGCAATAAAAATAATTTCGTCATTAAATAAACCATTCAGGTTGATATGGCTAAAATATATACTGAGATAGATAGATAGATAGATAGATAGATAGATAGATAGATAGATAGATAAAGATATACCTGCAATAAATATCTTTTCGGCATTAAATAACCCATTGATGCTGATATGCTGTAAAGCTAAAGAAACCAAACCAAACCGTATTGTCGTTCAGGCCACAGTTTTAGAGTTTTATGATAAATTCATGACATTTTTGTTCTTTAAAAAGACGTACGATGTATATATATATATATATATATATATATATATATATATATATATATATATATTGTACGAGTTTCTTACATTGGTAGTATGTGTTTCAGGCCTGGAGATACCAGATATCTTAGTACAATTTAATATCAGTAAGCAAATGATTAATAGGAAATGGTTGGTGACGCCTATATGGACTGAGTTCCAACTAAATCATACCAAAGTAGTCAGTGCACTCGGTCTTACAACAGATCATAAAAACAGTCAAGTACCGCAGAATTTGGAGCTGGAAATTTATCTCGTAGCCAGAAAATGCAGAACTGGACGTCAGTCCATGGCATTTTTGCTGACATGTAAAGAGGAGATCGATCAAACACAGTTTAAATCTGTGCACAAGAGAGTAAACCGGATGAAAGAGAGTTATATAAGCGCTTCACTTAAGAGGAAGACGTCAAGTTCTCTCTTATCCCCGAAAAATGAATAACGTTCCAAGGAAGTCCGTAAAACGACACACTTACAGGTTGATATTAATTAATAAAGTTCACATGTGAATGTATCATAATTTTATATTTGAAATATTTAGTGTGGAAATTCACAATAATCTTTGCAACAATAATGCCGTAGGAAAATATTTCATTGTCGACCTGTATACGTGGTCGTGCGCCAGATTAAGATGATATTTGAAAAAAATGTTACTTTCACTGGTCATGATTTAATTTAATCTCATTTATTCGAAGAATTTAAGCTATCTCATCTGTGACGCATATTCATCGAGAAATTAACTTGTTATGTTTCACTGGATTAAAATTGAAACTATGAAATATTTCAAACAAGAATGTAGCTGAAGTTTTTTCAGATATCCTGAAGAAAATAGATATATATAATGATATGAATTAATAAGGTCAGCAGACAGAGACGCACAGATGTGTGTATATATATATATATATATATATATATATATATATATATATATATATATATATATATATATATATATATATATATATATGATATTTTTTCATATAGACAAAAACAATTTACTCACTACGTTTCATTGCACTTCAACTGGTTCGAACCAAAATGGTTATGAAGAATTCTGTTTTTTTGTTCATAACCATTTCTGGCCCCACCAGTCAAGGTGCAAATAAGGCATCGAATGATGAATGCAACTTTGTAGTGGGTAAATGTTTTGTACATATGTAAAAATCTATAATAAATAATTATATATATATATATATACTAAGCATGTTTGAGTGAACAAATTAAAAAGATTATGTCTGCTCATTTTTATTATGATTCTTTCATATTCACAAATACCTTTCTGTATATTAAAATTAAATATGGGCTTAATTAATTGTAATCTACAGAAAGATATTCATGAATATGAATGCGTTACGATAAATATAACCAAACTTAATTTTTCAGTTTCTTCAATCAGACATGCCTAAAAGAGAATTTAATGCTTAAATTCCCAAATACATACATATATATATATATATATATATATATATATATACACGCACACATATATATGTATGTGTGTGAGTGTGTATGCATGAATGCATATATATATATATATATATATATATATATATATATATATATAGAGAGAGAGAGAGAGAGAGAGAGAGAGAGAGAGAGTGAGAGATAGATAGATAGATAGATAGATAGATAGATAGATAGATAGATAGATAGATAGATAGATATGAAAAACTGCGATAGGTATATATATATATATATATATATATATATATATATATATATATATATATATATATATATATATGTATGTATATTTATAGAGAGAGAGAGAGACATAAACAGACTGAGATAGATATGAACAGACTGATATTATTAGATAGATATGAATAACTAAGATAGATAGATAGATAGATAGGTAGATAGATAGATAGATAGATAGATAGATAGATAGATAGATAGATAGATAGATAGATAGATATACAAATTAGTATATCACTCAAATAAAAAACAAATGTATGACAAAATGGGAAAAAATCTCCTAGGTTACACGTTTCAACCGAAAGTAATGTCCTTTCAATATATATTTCCTTAATAATTTACTTTCCCTTTCAATTAAAACTGCATTATAAACAGACTAAGACTGTTAGACATGAATAAACTAAGATAGATAGATAGATAGATAGATAGATAGATAGATAGATAGATAGATATATGTAGCCTTTTCAATTGGTAAGCTCAGTATAGATAATGATTACTGAAATATTAATTTGTGCCAGCGAAATTCTGGAAACACAGAGCGAGTCAGTTTCCCAGTTTTATCGGCGGAATGAACACATCGTAAATCCATAGACGCATCTACAATCTGAACTGACAGGATCCGGTCGGGAAATGAAGTGTCCAAATGGAATGAGCAAAATATTTTGTAGACAAAGCAGAAAAAAAGGGAAAAGCATAACTTAAGTGAACCATTTAGATTAATAAATTCATTGTCAAAATGTAAATATGCACATGGGAAGACAACCTAAAACATTGCCAACAAAATAATAAACGTTTCCCCTACATATATGATAAGTGTTTTGACCAAACAAACCGACATCCTTATTTTCATCGGAAAAAATGGTGTATTTTGGAATCTAATTTGTGTTCTTCGGTCCTACAGATGGAACTAGAATAACATTTTATCTTTCAACATAACAATCCAATGTCTAGATTTAAAGTAAATCGTATGTGGTTTGTTCGAAGGAAAACTACCTCAAGTCCGTTGTTAACTGATGCAAAAATTTAATTTTAACCCCTCCAAAACTAAACTTCTCTCCGTTAATTATCTGAGAGACTCCTCTCTACCTTTCATCAGCATGGCTTATGCTAACCTCCACGAAAGTGACTCTTTGTCCCTTCTCGGTCTAATGTTTTCAGGTGATATGAAGTGGAAAGACTCTATTGAATCCATTGCTAGGTCATCTGCTAACAGAGTTGGTTCACTGTGTCGTGCGTGACAATTTTTCTCTCCAGAATCTATCTTATATATCTATCAGTCTACCATTTGTTCATGCTTAGAATATTGTTGTCATATATGGTCTGGTGTCCCTTCTATTTACCTTGAGCTCCTTGATAAGATCCAAAGAAAAATCAGCAATATTATCGGTACTGATTTGGTTGCTCGGCTTCAGTCACTTTCCCCCCGACATGAGGTTGCCTCTGTGTCTTGTCTATAAATACTTTCATGGCAATTGTTCAGACGATCTCTTCTTTTTAATACTAATTGGGGATAGTGTTTTTTTAGAATTGTTGTTTTATTCCAATCCCCACCGACACAGTCAATGAATTGTACATATGGGGACTAGATAATATTTTCATAGAGACAATGGGGTATTATGGTGGGTGTAGTAAGAAAGGTAAGTAAGAATGTGTTGTTTTGGTGTAAGGAAACTTGTTTGTATGATTGGGTCACTGTTTGTGGCTAGCTAAGTTATCGTTAAGACAGAACAAGACCGTCCCTTTCCCCAATCCCTATTTTAGGCCTTGTGCCACATTTCTGTTTATATATCAGAATAAATAACGCTTTTTGCAATGGTACCTAGACTTTTTTTTAATTTAATCGCTGCACTGGACTAGCCTCAAGATCTCATCAATTTACAGATTAGCTAGCTAGATGTAGCCGTAAGTTCTATGCTAAGAGTTTATTTTCTCACACTTCTCGCTTGTAGAACTCTCTTCAGGCTCCAGAAATAAAGGGTTAGGTTCGAAAGAAGGCCAGAGCGTACAACGGCTGAAACGTTGTGAATATGGCAATGAACGAGGATAACAGTACGAATTATGTAAATAAGTAACAAGTCTGGGTATCATGACGAATATAATTACCTTAGTATATTTGTAGACCTATTGCTCTCACTAAATAATAACAATAATGATAAGAGTCATGCAAAGAGTTTGGTAGAAATAAAAACAAAGAAAAATATCACATATCCACCATTACTAAAATTACCAACGATGCTGATGAGAGGACAAACATAGATAGGCTGACTACATCTCTTGTCTCAGAGACAACTGGTGGACTATTAGAGCGACAGGATGGACACAAAGTTAGTGGAAAATAACTAAAGCGACTCTAACGGCAAGATGGCGCTACGATTTTACTCGATACCTCGGCTCCGACCGGAGTGAGAAGGCACTGGATTTAGATTTGAACTGATGAGTGATGGCGACCTGAGAAACGTACGTAACATAATCCCTTGTGAATGGAAACTGATAGTGTTGTTTAAAGTATCTCTTAAGATTTATTTTATAGAAAACTCTTTTATAAACTAAATATAGCAAGGTTCTATTATTTCTAGTGGGATATCAAAACTGATAAAATGAAGTAAATTTACTGACCAAAATTTAGCGTAATTAATATCTGTAAGCAAATCTATGCGTATTTATAATCGTTGTAAAATGAATAGACCTTGATTTAAAATGTATATCATAATTTTTTTCTTTATGTTTGAATGATAAAAGTTCCAAGATGATTACTGAATAATTTCCTATGAGCGTAAAAAGCGGAAGTAAGAAGTGCATATTATGGGATTATGTAAGGGAGATAACTGTTAATCTTAGACTTGAAAAAGGTCAAGATTGTAATGATCGGGAAAACAACTTCTTGTGAATTTGTTCTACAAAACAGCAGCTCTTACGAATAAAACTTCTTTCTTAATAATGAAATACGAAGGAAATGATGGTCATTTGACCCGATGTGCCTTCACATGACGGGCGTTAGATGCGAATAGACTAATTGAACTAAAAGAGAGCAGCTCATCAAAAACATTCCCCCTTTGAAATAGCCACAGAGTAACGAGAGACTTGAAAATTTTCTTCTGTGATAAAAAGAAGTTGTATACTAGGAAATAATAAGTCAACCACAAAACCATGTAGATACTTTTGAACTCTGTCCAGACAAGCAAGTGAAAACTCAGGAGTTCTAACCCAGATATTGCAACAATACTCTATTTGTGGTTTTGTTTTGTTTGTTGTTTTACGGCATATCAACCTAAATGGGTTATTTAAAGCCGACAAGATGTTTATTGCCACTAATATTTTTTCAAAATGTATATTTGGCACCATTTTTCCCAAAAATGTATTGCTGGTAATTTTCTTTTTTCAAAAATGTATGGCTGATAATATTTTTTTTCAGAAATGTATTGTTGGTAATATTTTTTCTCAGAAATGTATTGCTGATAATATTTTTTCCAAAAATTATTGCTGGTAATAAATTGTTCTAAAATTTATAGCTGGTAATAATTTTTTACAGTAATGTATTGCTGGTATTAAGACCTATTTTTACACATTTTGAAAAAAAGTTTAGGGGTTAACTATTTGCGCATAGCTAGGAACCTAACAGGTGTTACCATCCAGGTCAGATTGAACCTGGGAACACCAGCAAATAAGAGGTGGTTACATGCTCCTCAAAACCTCCAGATCAGAGGTCTTGCCGATGGGTGTAGTTTATCGTCTTATCCAGAACTCTTCATTTCTGGTCTGATTTGTCTCTTGTAAAGATAGAGTATAGCAGAGGGAGTTACTTACTGGAGAGGTACAAAGTAGTGATGCTTTCAGCATCTTTATCCATTGATCTTATATATGATATTTGCTTGATGTCTTGGGTGAGCGTCAAATCTAATAGGCTTTCAAGGCGAAATGCCTCCTTGAGATAACACATATCCAACATGGTAATAGTGATCTCGGCATATTTTCCCGCGTGGTATTTATTTAATGTCTGGCTTGTTCTGTTTGTAATGATAACAACGGCTGAGAAGAATAGGAGTCTACGTTTTTCATACGTAATAATTCATTTCTATACTCATTGAAATTAACTTTGGCCGAAATGATGATATATGTGTTTTGGCCTTTCTTCAAACGTTCGATCTTCTTGCGAGGATCCGATGCTAGTCGCTTTATATAACTGACTGTTATCCGGTTGTCTTATGTGTATGGATATATTCTAAGCTTTATTGGTTCAACCATGTCAAGCTCCTAGGTCTGCTGATATTCTTAGGTGACACGGAGAATACAACATATTTTCGTTTCTTTTACAACAAACCATATATATATATATATATATATATATATATATATATATAGATAGATAGATAGATAGATAGATAGATAGATAGATAGATAGATAGATAGATAGATAATATTAGTGGTAAATATACAAACATATGCAAAATATATAAATACCCATACATGTATATTTTTTGAATAAAAATTCCAAGATAGAATCCAGGTAGAACTCAATGTCCAGGACAGAGTAAGGATATAATAAAAAGGCTTAAACACTACTATTCCATGGTCATAATTTATTACATTGGTCATAATTCAAAAAGAATGAAATAAATTATGATCATGGAATATTAGTTTTGTTTTTAAGCCTTTTTTTTTATATATATATATATATATATATATATATATATATATATATATATATATATATATATAAGTAAAAGAAATTCTTAGTAATCCGTATGGATAATCCCAAGGAGGATGAAATCCTGAGAGCTCATTGTTAAGTCAGAGCGAATAATTTAATTTAAAGAAAAAAACAGACCACTTTAAAGCTCCATTGTAATAATTTATTTCACCAGAGAATTTTACTTTTCTCTGGATCTTCAGACTTCACTTTCAAAAGGTGAAACGAAAAATGAATTTAAAATTTACACTTTTGACGGGCAGTATTAAGCTTATATAAATTGACATAGAGAGTGGTGACGGAGGGTGTGAGAGACATGTTCGAGTTTAGAGAGGGAAGGGAGAGTTTTAAAATTTATTTTTATATTTCTTTCTATTATAATACTTAATATTGAGGAAGGAGCGGCTAAGGATCAGACTGACCTATTTAATCGGTCAACTCAACGGAAATGATATATATATATTTGTGTTCCTATTGATAAATCATGGATTATATTTTCCTGATGGATACAAAATTCGTTCCGGACATCTGTTATTATGTCGAAAGAAATTATGCTAAGGACGGACATTATTTTATTTTACTTTTCAGCATATTACACACAAGTTTATATCGATTTAAATCCAGCGGTAGAGGAAGGCAAGCGATGGCATTTAAATTTCGCTTCTCCAACAATTGTTATTTTGATTTTGTAGTGAAGTGTATTGGAGAATTAACATGCTGTAATACTGTTCTACTTCCAAACCACACTAATTCTGCAATAAGTTTTATTTCAGTTATACCATAATTTCCTTTTCATTTATTGTACCTGTCGATGAAACACAGCTCACCAGTGTCATTAGAGATCATAGAACTTTAGACTATTACGTTTCTACTGCTACCGCAAATTACTTTTCCTTAAACGCCACGCTTTGGGGTAACCAAATTTGGTGGGTGCTGTGAGACTTCAAAAGATTGATTTTTGTTTCATCTGACCAGAGAAGGTCACCTGAAAACGTTGAATTGTGACCCTTATTTTCCGGGGGGAAACAATAAGCAGTCTAATTTGTATGTCAATTTCAATAGCGCCGTCTACGTAGTTTTAGTTCAGATAAGCCGATTTTTTCGGGTTAGGTTTTCTTTCCAAAGATTCATGTTACGCAATTATTTAGCAACATTTGAAACCTATTTTCCTGAGTCTTCATCAACCATTCTCTTCCGAAAACGAACAGAATTTAGTGTGCACTTGCATCCATGTTCGATTTCATTATTGGAAATAGAAAAGTAGGAGTTCTGTAAAACTCCTAATTTTTTGTGTGTTTTTACACAGTATTCGGAAACTTGTGTTCTCCCAACTTAAGTACTGCACATATTTTTGTAACTTTTCTTACACAACTCAACTAAAATGCATTTCAATAATTTTGACACCAGAGGTCGTATCGAGAAAAATGTTTGAAAATAACTGTTCGAAAACGATTACTTGTAAACAATTATTCGAAAAAAGATTATTCGAATTGTAAATTGTTTGAATGAAAATTAATCAAAGGAAAATTCTACCACATGATAATTATTCGAAATACCTATTTTTGATATATATATATATATATATATATATATATATATATATATATATATATATATATATGTAGTCTTACTTTGAGAGAGTCAATGCTAATTTACCTAGAACTAATAACGCCATTGAAGGATGGCATAGGGCTTTTTTTTTTGCAGCAAGTGTTTTCCCATCACCGCACAATATAAGAATTCCTATGCGTTCTTAAACAAGAACAGGAATTGCAAGAATTTCTTAATGCAAAAATAAGAACAGGTTGCCAAAGTATCAAGAGCGCCAAGAAATGCCGTAGCGTAAATGGAAAACATAAAAAATTAATGGCATCTTTTGACAAGTACTCTTCAGTAATTGACTATTTGAGTACAGTATCATAGAACTTAAACTTATAAGGATATATTGCCAAAATTGTTCGAAAATAATTATTCGAAAACTATTTATTTATTTATACAAAATGATAATTATTCGAAATACCCGTGTTTGTAATACTTATGTGGTCTTGCTTTGAGAGAGTCAATGCTGATTTACCTAGAATTAATGACGCCCTTGAAGGATGTCATAGGGCTTTTTTTTAGCCGCAAGTGTCATCCTATCATCCCACAATATGGAAATTCTTAGCTGTAAGAAATTCATATTGCAAAAGTCGAAGCAGCTTGCCAAAATATCAAAAGTACCAAGAAATAACGCAACTTCAGTAGTTAACTATTTACGTGTAGTATCAAATAACTTAAACTTATAAGCATTTTTTTCGTATTAAATATTTTTATGAACGATGTTTGTATTTCAAATAATTATCATTTGTGTATTCCCTTCAGTATATCTATATTTCTGACATGAGATATTATGTACATTATTTACATTATTCGGACTATTTTCCTCATCTTTGTCGCCATATTTATTACAACTTTTCGGCCGTTGTACGCTACGGCCTTCTTCAGGTAGTTGGAATGTCGAACTAAACCCTTTATTTAGTTCACTGGGGTAGACTGTTCTAGTTCCACGTGACATGTTTTAATGGATGTCAGTTATCTCCTGCTAATTCCCCTCTCCAAGTTTTCCAGTCTTAACCACTTAGGACACATGGCACAGTGGATAAAAGCGTTAGTTAAATCCAGAGAGTGTGCGTTCAATACCCGGTTAAGGCAGTGGAAAACTTTCAAAGGAGAATTAACAGGACATAACCGACATCCATTAAACTACAACAGTCTACCCCAGTGAGCGAAATAAAGGGTTCAGTTCGACATTTCCACCACCTGAAGAAGGCCAGAGCGTACAACGTCTGAAACGTTGTAATTAATATGGCGACAAAGATGAGGACAATAGTGTGTATTTCCTCTTTTCATTTTTACATTGTTATTGCGACAAATAATTTTGCATTTCGAATAATTATCATTTAATATAACTGTCGTTTTGATTAATTTTTTATTTAAGCAATTTACAATTCGAATAAATGTTTTTTTGAATAATTCTTAACGAATAATTGTTTACAAATTATTACTTTCGAAAAATGTTCACTTAATTCTTATATTTTTATTCGCCATCTTAAAGTAAAACAGGCGTTTCTGAAAAATGAATAGGCTGACTAGGAATGAGTGGATGTATAGCTTAAATTTAAACTCTCATTAAAACTGTATTGGATGTTTTCTAGGTAAACTGGCATCTGAATATTTGAAGAAAAATGTAGATCCTGTTGATCAAAAGAGTGTGAGTTCAATACCCAGTTAAGGCAGTGAAGAACTTAGAGATAACTGATAACTGACATCCATTGAATCATGGCACGTGGTCCTGTTAGTCAAAAGATTTATTAGTAAGTAATATGACGTCATAATCTCTGTGATACTGGTTGCCAGACAAAACTTTTTTCGTACTGATAGACAAATCAGCAGAATAGGGGGGATGATTCACCAATTCATAAGCCACAGTCACATATAGCAGCCATGGGAACCAAGGAATTGTGTGCCTGTGTATTGTCCTGATAAAACAAGACTCCTTTCGACAGTTTACTTGGATTTTGGTTAAGTTAACCTTTCGTAACTGCCTCAAAATGTTGACATAGTATTTTCTTTGGATGATATGGTCGTTTTGAAGATAGTCAATCAGCACAATGCCTTTGCATCCCAAGTAACAGAGGTTATCACTTTCACTGCAGATAAAATGTCATTGACATTTTTTGGAGCAGATGCATTGGGTTATCTATTTATCATTGGCTCAAAGTGATGGACCAAACACTTATCCTAGATTAGGAAACATTTGTGGAAACCAGATGGATCTGCATCAAACAATGTTAGATTTTCGGGTCATATGATCAGGGTGATACACTTTTGATCAGGTGTCATCAGGCCAAGTTCATCGAGCAGAATATTCTCAACTCTCGCACGTGATATGATGATGGCATTGACTACTGGATTTATAGTCAATCACCTAACATTCAGCACCGTGTGGTGATGGATGACAGGCGATCTGCGATGGCAGTTGCAGGGCGTCTATACATTGGACCATCTTGGAGATTTTCGACCCCACTACTAAATTCAGCTGCCTACTTTTGCAACGTTGACAAAGCTGGGGAATAAATACTTTTTCTGCAGGTACTTGATAACGATGGCAAATTTTGTCCATTTCTAAAAGAGACTAGTTTTAGTTACGTTTCATGTCTTCTTTATACAGTCACGTGTCAGTTGGAAAGAAACGATGCTGTTATTAAGATTTGAAATTAATGCATACACGATTTAACACGTAAAAATTTTAAAGATTATTTTTGTAGCCCTCTAATGATTTTGAACGACAGCATATGCAATTATTAGAAAGAGAATTTAAATTCTGTTAACCTTGATCATAAATACTACTTGGTAATATAATTTTTGATTGCAAAATTTTGCTGGGTTTGTTTCAGAAGAAAATTAAAATTCGACAAAAATTTGTTTGGCTTTACTCATTTAGTGGTGAAATTATAGAAGCATGTCGATATCAACAGGAATAATAATTATTGTCGTTATTCATAAATGAATAATAAGACTGATTATATGTGGCAAGATCTTGCCAGTTGGATTCATAAGAATGCAAGTTGCGCATCAGTTGGAAGTTGCTTTTTAATTAAATCAGAAGTTAATTAATGATAATGAAGAAAGAAAGTTATCTGCTGATGTGGCATACATATTTCATTGTTTGTGAGCTTAATTAGCATCTGATGAAGAAGATGATGAGCACCAAATAATAGGCGAATATTTGGGGGGGGTATTAAGGGTAAAAATTAATTAGCTGACTCGTAATGTGTTAAGATCCTGCAAACATAAAGGTAAAGTATAAGCGCTAAAAGCAAAGTGTAAAAGTGACATGTCGAACTGAAGAAAAAAAGATTTATCAACGAACAAAAAAGAAAATGATGGTTGCTACTTCTTAAGTTAATGCCGTGCAACCTGATACAAGATGCTTAATTGTTTCTGGAGATTTATCACTAAATCTGCATTTCGGGTTAACACAGTTTTTCCGTATGTCTCCATGGTAATTTTTATTTAGTAAGCATTGTCCATGTGCCTCATGAATAAAAACCGGTTTCAGCTTTTTAATCTGTACTACGTAACCACTGATGGGAACAGGGTTTGTCTACATCATCTTGTTTAGTACAATTATACTTAATATTATTCTTATTTTTATTATTATTTCTTTTGATTTACATTAATTACATTATTCGGACTATTGTCCTCATCTTTGTCGCCATATTTATTACAACGTTTCGGCCTTTCACTATCTGTCTATATTTCTGAGATGAGGTATTATGTACATTGATTACATTATTCGGACTATTGTCCACATCTTTGTCGCCATATTTATTACAATGTTTCGGCCTTTCAGTATCTGTCTATATTTCTGACATGAGGTATTATGTACATTGATTACATTATTCGGACTATTGTCCACATCTTTGTCGCCATATTTATTACAACGTTTCGGCCTTTCACTATCTGTCTATATTTCTGAGATGAGGTATTATGTACATTAATTACATTATTCAGACTATTGTCCTCATCTTTGTCGCCATATTTATTACAACGTTTCGGCCTTTCACTATCTGTCTATATTTCTGAGATGAGGTATTATGTACATTAATTACATTATTCGGACTATTGTCCTCATCTTTGTCGCCATATTTATTACAACGTTTCGGCCTTTCACTATCTGTCTATATTTCTGAGATAAGGTATTATGTACATTGATTACATTATTCGGACTATTGTCCACATCTTTGTCGCCATATTTATTACAATGTTTCGGCCTTTCAGTATCTGTCTATATTTCTGACATGAGGTATTATGTACATTGATTACATTATTCGGACTATTGTCCACATCTTTGTCGCCATATTTATTACAACGTTTCGGCCTTTCACTATCTGTCTATATTTCTGAGATGAGGTATTATGTACATTGATTACATTATTCGGACTATTGTCCACATCTTTGTCGCCATATTTATTACAATGTTTCGGCCTTTCAGTATCTGTCTATATTTCTGACATGAGGTATTATGTACATTGATTACATTATTCGGACTATTGTCCACATCTTTGTCGCCATATTTATTACAACGTTTCGGCCTTTCACTATCTGTCTATATTTCTGAGATGAGGTATTATGAACACTATTTACATTATTCGGACTATTGTCCTCATCTTTGTCGCCATATTTATTACAACGTTTCGGCCTTTCACTATCTGTCTATATTTCTGAGATAAGGTATTATGTACATTGATTACATTATTCGGACTATTGTCCACATCTTTGTCGCCATATTTATTACAATGTTTCGGCCTTTCAGTATCTGTCTATATTTCTGACATGAGGTATTATGTACATTGATTACATTATTCGGACTATTGTCCTCATCTTTGTCGCCATATTTATTACAACGTTTCGGCCTTTCACTATCTGTCTATATTTCTGAGATGAGGTATTATGTACATTATTTACATTATTCGGACTATTGTCCTCATCTTTGTCGCCATATTTATTACAATGTTTCGGCCTTTCAGTATCTGTCTATATTTCTGAGATGTTTTATTATTTACACTGATTTACATTATTCGGACTATTGTCCACATCTTTGTCGCCATATTTTTATTACAACGTTTCGGCCTTTCACTATCTGTCTATATTTCTGAGATGAAATGTATTATGTACATTATTTACATTATTCGGACTATTGTCCTCATCTTTGTCGCCATATTTATTACAACGTTTCGGCCTTTCAGTATCTGTCTATATTTCTGAGATAAGGTATTATGTACAGTATTTACATTATTCGGACTATTGTCCTCATCTTTGTCGCCATATTTATTACAATGTTTCGGCCTTTCAGTATCTGTCTATATTTCTGAGATGAGGTATTATGTACATTATTTACATTATTCGGACTATTGTCCTCATCTTTGTCGCCATATTTATTACAACGTTTCGGCTTTTTCAGTATCTGTCTATATTTCTGAGACAAGGTATTATGTACATATGATTACATTATTCGGACTATTGTCCTCATCTTTGTCGCCATATTTATTACAATGTTTCGGCCTTTCAGTATCTGTCTATATTTCTGAGATGATTATTATGTACATTATTTACATTATTCGGACTATTGTCCACATCTTTGTCGCCATATTTATTACATATTTTCGGCATTTTCACTATCTGTCTATATTTCTGAGATGAGGTATTATGAACACTATTTACATTATTCGACTATTGTCCTCATCTTTGTCGCCATATTTTTTACAACGTTTCGGCCTTTCACTATCTGTCTATATTTCTGAGATGAGGTATTATGTAATTATTTACATTATTCAATTATGGACTATTGTCCTCATCTTTGTCGCCATATTTATTACAACGTTTCGGCCTTTCATTATCTGTCTATATTTCTGAGATGAGGTATTATGTACATTAATTTAAATTATTCGGACTATTGTTTCATCTTTGAATTCCATATTTATTACAACGTTTCGGCCTTTCACTATCTGTCTATATTTCTGAGATTTTATTATTATCCAAACATTTTTTTATTAAATTGGACGAAGACTATTGTTGAATCTTTTTCGCCATATTTATTACAATGTTTCGGCCTTTCAGTATCTGTTCTATATTTCTGACATGATGCATATTATGTACATTGATTACATTATTCGGACTATTGTCCATCATCTTTGTCGCCATATTTATTATACAACGTTTCGGCCTTTCACTATCTGTCTACTTTATTATTGAATGATATTATTTAAAACTATTTACATTATTCAGACAATTGTCCTCATCTTTGTCAGCCATTTATTACAACATTTTTCGGCAAAAATTTTCATATATCAATCTATATTTCTAGATGAAATTTATTCATGTACTTTTAATTTTTTTCAACTATTGTCCTATTCTTTCCATATTTATCTTCATCGTTGAATTTTTCACTATCTGTCTATATTTCTAGATCTTTATATATTTCATTATTTACATTATTCGGATATTTCCACATTCATTTTGTTGAATATATTTATTACAATGTTTCGGCCTTTCAGTATCTGTTTTATATTTCTGACATAAAAAATTATGATTACATTGATTACATTATTCGGACTATTGTCCACATCTTTGTCGCCATATTTATTACAACGTTTCGGCCTTTCGTTTATCTGTCTATATTTTTGAGAATAGGTATTATCAACAGAAATTACATTATTCGGATTATTGTCCTCATCTTTGTCGCCATATTTATTACAACCTTTCGGCCTTTATTTTCCAATGTCTATATTTCTTAAGATGAGGTATTATGTACATTATTTTAATTATTCGGACTATATGTAAATCATCTTTGTCGCCAATCTTTAAATGTTAAAAAACTTTTCAACCGAAGTATCTGTCTATATTTAAAAGGTTTAACTATAGATTTTAAGGTTTTGTCTCAAAATAATTTCAATTTATTTATCAATTTTTTCGGATGTTTTTCAGCATCTTTTTATATTTCTGACATTTATTATGTTATTATTATTTAAATCGAATATAAATTTGAAATTTTTTCTAACATATTTATTGTTCAATCAAAAATTATTATTATCTGTTAGAGAAAAAAGAATTTTCATTGATTTAATAATTATTCTGGTTTATTGAACATCTTTAAAAATAGATATTTATTACAACGTTTCAACAAAATCATCTATCTGTCTATATTTTGAGATCAATTATTATGTACATTGATTACATTATTCGGACTTTTTCGAAACATCTTTTCGCCATATTTATTAAAATGTTTCGGCCTTTCAGTATCTGTCTATATTTTCTGAAATGAGTTATATATCACATTGATTATTATTATTCGGACTATTGTAAATATCTTTTTTTATATTTATTACAAAAAAAGTTATTTTTGGTTCTGTCTATATTTCTGAGAAAGTATTATGTACATTAATCACATTATTCGGACTATTGTATTTTAAAATTTCTCATATTTATATATATTTTATATATATTTATAATATATGTATATATTTTATATTATATTATGTACATTGATTACATTATTCGGACTATTTTCCACATCTTTTCGCCATATTTATTTACAATGTATATATTCAATGTATCTGTCTATATTTCTGAGATGAAATATTATGTACATTTAAAATTGACATTTTTCGGACTATTGATTCATTTCATCAGTCGCCATATTTTATTACAAAATTTATAACCTTTCACTTTTTCAATTTTCTGAGATATAAGGTATTTACATTGATTTACATTATTCGGACTATTGTCCACATCTTTTTTTTCAATAATATTACAATGTTTCGGCCTTTCTTATCTGTATATATTTATGACATAGCATATATTTTTATGTACATTATTTACATTATTCGGAATTTGTCCCCACAATACAAAAAATATATTTATTACATTTTTTCCATTTATTTTTATTATGTCTATATTTCAAAGAAAATTAATAATAAATTTATATTAATTTACATTATTATTCGGACTTTTATATCATTTTTAAATATTTATTACAATGTTTGCATTTTGTATCAAATGTCTATATTTCTGAGAATTTACAATATTATGAAATTGCCATTATCATTATTGATTATTAATACATTAATTTGTTAATAATTTTGTCAATTATCAATTATTAGAATTTTTTTTTTTTCAATGGATTTAACAAACAATTGATAGATGTCTATACTATTCCAAAATATTTTTCTCTCAATTTCCTTTTTTTTAACATATTTTTACATTTCTTTTATTTTTATATATATATATATTTGTTAAATAACTTTAATTTTTGATATTATTGTTGTTATTTGTTGTCTTTATTGTGAATTTTAAATTAAATCATTCACATCTATTTCTTTCAATTCCAGGTATTAAATTACTATTGATTACATTATATCGGATTTATTGTCCACATCAATTTTTTATCGCCATATTTATTACAATTTTTCGGCCTTATTATCTGTCTATATTTATTATTTGTATTATTATGTCCATAACATTATTTACTAAATTCAAAAAAATATTAAATTAATCAAACATTTCACTTTTTTCTATAGGTTTTTTTTGCAATTATTAAATGTTTCGTTTTATTATTCTGGACTAATTCTCATGGTTTTCCATATTTTTTCTTTCAAATATTTTTACTATTAATCTATATTTTTATTTAGGATACATTGATTTAAATTATCTGAATTATCGCCATCTTTTATGCCATATTTATTCAATGTTTATTCTTTTGTCATATTGTTTATATTTCTGACATGAGGTAGGACATTTCTCATACATTTTACATTATTCGGATTATTTTCCACATCTTTGTCGCCATATTTATTTACAAAGTTTCGGCCTTTCACTATCTGTCTATATTTCATGAGATGAGCAATTATTATGAACACTATTTCATTATTCAGATTATTGTCCTCATCTTTGTCGCCATATTTATTACAATATTTTCGGCCTTTCGTGTTTATTGTCTATAATCTGAGATGAGGTATTTTAGATTAATGTTTTTATTCGGACTATATTGTTCATCTTTGTCACCATTCAATAAAAATATTACAATGTTTCGGCATTTCAAGTATCTGTCTGATTTATTTATTTGACATTATTGGTACATTTTTTTTTTAGGATTGATTACCATTATTCGGACTATTGTATCCTCTTTGTCGCCATATTTATTACAACGTTTTGGCCTTTCAGTATCTGTCTATATTTCTGAGATGATTTATTATGTACATTGATTACATCATTTTCGGACTTTTGTCCACATCTTTTATTAAAAACTTTTTTTAATGTTTAAAACCAAAAAAAAAGTAAAAACATTCTATTTTTCTGAGATGACATTTTTTTTTTTTGTATTACCAAGAAATTACTTTTTTCGGACTATTGTCCTTATCTTTTCGCCATATTTATTACAACGTAAAAATCGTTGAATATTTTTTATTCTTCTTTTATTTTTTATTATTTATTATTATTTTATTATTATTATTATTATTTTCTTTGATTTCTGGCGTTTACACATTTCTTTCCGGGTCCCGCCCAGGGACCTAAGGTTAGAAATGGCGTCATGACACTTTCCACTGACAAAAAAAAAAAAAAAAAATTAAATTACATAGATAAAGCCCTTCGTAAGGTGTGGGCTGTACTTGTCAGAACAATTTTTTGTATCTCCTTGAGGCATGGACTTCCAGGAATCCCTTCAATTAGTCTACTGCAATCTTTTCCAACCAGTCCTAGGGCTCCAACTACAACAGGGATTGTTGATGTTCCCCATATGCCACATTTTCGAGATTTCTATTTCAAGGTCCTTGTATTTTGACAACTTTTTGAATATCTTCAAAGATACATTGCAGTCAGCAGGGACTGCCATATCAATAAGGAGGCACCGTTTTTTTTGTTTGTGGTCTTTAATAACAATATCTGGGCGGTTGGCTTTGATTGTTCTGTCAGTGTGTATTGTGTAGTCCCATAGAATTGTAACAGGTCCTATCTCCGTAACCGGGTCTGGGTGGTGTTCATACCAGTTTCTTTCAGTTTCCTTCCCGTAGAAGTTGCAGATTTTCCAGTGCAGATATTGGCCCACTCTGTCATGTCGGGTTTTATATTCAGTGGGTGCCAACACCGTGCAACCTGATACAAGATGATCAATCGTTTCTGGATATTTATCACAGAATCTGCATTTTGGGCTGACACAATATTTTAGTATATGTGCTTGATAATTCCTAGTTAGCAAGCATTGGTCCTGCGCAGCAAGGATAAAACCTTCAGTTTCCGCTTTCAACCCTGCACTACGTAGCCACTGATGGGTACGGGTTTTGTCTACGTCAGCTTGTTTGGTACGGGCAGAGTATTGGCCATGAAGCGGTTTATCTTGCCATCGCTTCTGTATCTGGTCGGTTGCATTCGTCTTTGCTGTCTTTTTTAGGTATTTTGCAGTTTCAGCCGTGTATTATTGTGCTGTAGTTGCATCTCTACGCCCATTTGAAACTCCATTTTGAATTTGTTGGCTTCTTTTTCATTACGGAGTAAAGACGCTTACTACTTTCATGTTCCTTGACGCATACCATCATCCAGTCTTCTGTAGTTTCCAAATATCTTTGGAGGCCAATTGTTGTAGTTTTGTAGGACAGTTCTAGTTGAACTAATCCTCTGCCTCCTTCGGATCTGGGCACATACAGACGATCAACATCAGCTTTGGGATGATGCATGCGATAGCAAGTGAGAAATTTTCTCGTTTTGGCATCCATTCGCTTAATTTCAGCTATGGTCCAGTTAAGGACATTAAAGCTGTATTGCACCACAGGGACAGCCAATGTGTTTATGGCTGATATTCTGTTTTTTGATTTTATTCAGTATTTATTATTATTATTACGCCTATTATTATTTCCTTTTTTTTTCTTCATTTGGGGTGTTTCCATCCGGGTCCACCTAGAAACTTAAGGTTTAAAAGCATTCATACTCCATTTTCCCTGATCATTTTTTAAACAAAATAAATAAATAAATTAAGGGTGTTTCTGTAATTCTAAAATAAATTTTTTTTTTTTTTTATTAATATTAGCAAGCAAATGGACTGTATAACAACCTTTGCAACATTTATTGTTGAAATAGGAAACAATATAATATTGTGTCTTTTTTATAAATCTATTCATTTATATAGATGAAGTTGAAATTTTCATTTTCAAAGATAATTACAATTTCACTCAACTGAAATCCTGTGGTCCAAAAATATCAAAAAAATTGGAGATGATGAGGGCGAAAAGGACCTCGAATAGCATTTCTTTCTGCAAATTCAGGTATTGAAAGACATTAACAAGTTTGAAGGTTACTTGATAATATTTACAGTCATATATTCCTGTCCCATTTTTTCTATCATTTGAAGGTTATTGATGCGTCCGATCCTCTATCGTAAAATATTTTCATCTTTAAGATTTCATAAATTGTTTTGGAATCTGGGAATCTGGAATTTCACTGATTAAATTTTCAGTTTATGGTTTTTATCTATTTTTTTTTTGTTTTTTTTTGTTTCTTTAATCTTATTTGACGGAAAAAGGTTTTTATTATTTATTTATTACCCTGTAACAATTCATGTTTTGAAATTAAATGGAAAAGAACGATAAAAATTTAGCTGGTATGATAAGAATTCAAATAATAGAAGCTCATATATAAACTAGAATGAAATTTATTTTTTTTTTTAACAATTGAATTTTTTAAAATATATTTAAAATATATTTATGAAATTTGATTTTCGACATTTTCCAAAATGCTTGTCAAATCCTTATCAACTGATTTAATTCTTTATTCTGAATAAATTTAATTAATTTTTTTCATTTTCTTCAACATATCATATTAAAATTATGTAAAACTTTCAAACTAATGTTATCCTTGTTAGTGTTACAGTGACTATATACAATTTAATTTTTCTACCTACATTAATGTGCTTCAGAATATTTAAAACTAATTTATAGTTAGTAACAAATGTTTAAAACTACTGTAACAAGGTTATTTTCGATTTATTTTTGCATTTCCTTTTATTATATGGGATTGTATTATATAATAGATTTTTTTTCTGAATCTGACATTATCATAAATGATATATTTGGTTAAAATAAGTTTCCATTTAATTTCGTTAATACTCATTTGTAATATTCTTTTCTTTCTTATTCGGATTTTGTTTAAAATATATTTTAAAAGATTCAATTCATCTACTTTTAAGACACGAAATTAAGAAACGCGATAATTTTGTTTTTCGAATGAGGGCAAGACACTTATTTAAATTTACCAAATTCTAGGTGAATTTAACGATTTTAAAATATGAATATCCAAGGAAATGTAGTTCTCATGAAAAATGAATTTTACTGACGACACGATCTCAAACTATTTCATATATAAGAAGATAAATATTTCTTGTATTTGATTTTGTTTTTCAAAAATGGTAGAATTTGTCTTATAAATATCTAAATATATTTTTTTTGAAATTTGAATAATAAATGTAATCATTTCAAACCTGTTTTCATTTGGGACATTATTTAACTTCAGCATTTAAAAAATCAAGCCATCGAATTTGTTGATTTAACATTGAAAAAACTGCACGTTGAAGATTCATATTTATTTGGAACAACCACAAAAAGTACAAATTTTTGATGAAAATTTAGTAAAAGGGTTTTGGTCAACACTAACTATTTATTTTTTATTTTCAATCAGATTGAAAACCCATTCATACATTACATTAAAAGTGTTCATTCACCAAAAAGAACTCGTCCATCAACAAACAATCCTTCAACCATTTTATAATACTTGTTATCTCAAGGGAGACCTACCAATTTTATTCATAAATTTTTTAATGATGATATATATATACAATTCTAATAATGATAAAATGAGAGGGAGGAAAGGGAAATTTTTCAATAATAAACTTAAAAACAAACAAAAATAAAACTAAAATAAACAATTGATTTGGTTTGGTAGGGACCGTCCAACCCATAAAATTTTCTGAGATCTACCATCTTCTGAGAAAGGGGACAAAATCAAGAGACATTCTGAAGAAAATTTCATAAGGTTTGGGAAAAGGATAAAATAAAAGCTGGAATGGGAATTATAAAAAATGATGAGATGTCGAGATTCTTGGGGACATTCAAAACAAACTGGGGAGATTTTGGGAAAATGAACTTGGATCATAACAAAAAATTCTTGTTTATTTTGCAGGCCAGGAACAACATTTACTCACATTAACTAGGTAAATTGTTTTCTTTGATCTAAGTCTAACCAAGGGGAGGGTTCCACATGAAGCCAAAATTTGATTTTCAAAAGGTTGACCTTCTTTAAAAAATCAATCAAGGCTAAGCAATTATGAACAACTTTTTTAAATTTATATAGTTTGAAATGAATTTTTTTTGCAAAGATTTTATCGAAAATTTAGCTTTTGAAGAAGAGTCGTTTTTGATGAAAGATTGACTTCAAAAATTCTGATTATGACGTACCTATCGATTCAGATGATTTGAATTTCTCAAACTTAAATAATAAAAAATTTGAATTTTTTCTTCCAGAAAAATGCAGAATTAAAAAAACAAATGAATATACTGCAGGATAGGACTGGATTACATATGCACATTCATCAATGTTTATTATTTTTGTTTGGTTATGGCAAAAAGGTCGTCCAGAATATCGATGATAGCAATGGACTTGGACAAAGAAGAAGTCTCAAAGTTTGAAAGAAAATTGTGAAGACAATGAAAGATTTTCGAATTACACCCTTCCGGTCCCGACGCGGAATGTAAAAAAAATTCTGAATAATGGGTTTTGATATCAAATCAATATTTTTATATTCGACTATATTAAACGTTTTCAACTTAGCCTACATCCATAATTGGATGAAGATCATTTAAAAATGACTATTAGATTGTTTTGTTTGAATTGAACAGATACATAGTCATGTAAAAGATTGTTAGTAAAATTGAATTTTAGTCTCAAATAAATTTTTGTTCTTTTTAATTGCGCCTCAATAAAAAAATCTTCCAAATGCATATAAACGGTTTTTTTTTTTTATTTAGGATTGGACTCTTTTTACAAACCGTTGTTTCACTGAATTTTATCTTGATATTAAGTTTTCATTTTGGCCAAACCTGTTCATAATGACCTTATTTGTAATGCTGATTTTTTCTTTGTCTCTGAGCCGAAAATTTGCTGAGTAGTTGAGTTCGAATTTGCACTAGGTATTTTATTTTTAAAATAATACCATAAACAGTCCCCAATTTTAAAATGAAAATTGCCTATTTTCATTTTTTTTTATTTTTGAATTTGTGTATTGGTTTGAAAACCTTATGATTGTCTCGCTAGAACAATTACGAAAAAAAGAGTTCGATCTTCACTTTTAATCATAAAATATTTCGGAAATAATTGTGCCATCATAATTTATAAGCAGAAGGAAAATTTAAGAATTTGAACGTTATTTTAAATGCTCTGCGGGTATTTTGGCTCGCTAGAATATTTATTTTATTTTAGTAATTTCTATCCTCATTTTTGGTATGTCATAACTTTCGGCCTAAAAAACATGTGCTATGCTGAAAAAATCTGCAATTTTTTAACCTTTTTAAGATTTTTTATATCGAAATTATGATTAATTGATGATGATTAATTAAATATTTACATTATTCGGTTTATAATCATCATCATACTGTTGTCATATTCACAAAATTTTCGGAAAGGCAGATTATGATATATTATGATAAAAATGCATTATTATATTTCATTCGGACTGCTATCCTCATCTTATTTTTCAAATTATTTTTTTTCTGGTAGATTAATTCATGGATCAACTCCTTGTTCATATGGATTTGGAATCACATGAATCTTAACTTTACATCGTCATTCTTAGGATAAATTCAACAGTTTTCACATTGCCATATATCTTCTAACATTTAATTTATAAAGAAAAAATCAACTATTCCAAGTCTTTTTTTTCATAATACATCATCTCATTGAATATTTTTATGACATGATTGTTGCCAAAATGGAAATTTTTCAATGAAAAAGGAGCAATGGATTACATTGGAAAATGTTAATTTTTGTAGTTTGAAGGAAAGAAAGAAAAAGGAAAAAAAATGCCATAAACATTTTAACTTGAATCTGTAAAATGAATAAACCAGGTTCTATAGTTTCATGGTTTAAAAAAAAAAGACAAATTTGCTTTGAGGAAAACAAGATTTGATTAAGAGAACCATCATCGTCAACAAACTGAAAAAATTTTGGCACATTGGGAATACCATTCCAAAATTTAGGTAGTTAAAACACTCTTTTAAATAACCAAATCATTACTTATAGATTTACATATTAATATATATATATATAATATAATAAGATATCCATTGGGAACTTGGAACAGATCCCATTCTACCCTTTACAGAAGCTTATTATAATGGAGATTCATTTAATAATAAATATCCGATAATTTAAAATTAGACTCTATTGCCGAAATGTTGTGATAAATATGGCAACAAAGATCATGATGTTTCTCCACTTATGAACAGTGATGTATCAATTCACATGGGATAGGCAATTAAAAATTTCACAAAAAAAAATAACAAGGTCTTCAATATTTATTAATATTGTTTTAATCAATTGGCTATTTTGTAGCCTTCTTTATATTTTCAGAAAAACTGATGAATATGTGTTAACATATTTATTTAAATGAAATTTTCTTTCTTATACCTGGTTTGTCTTAGGACAAATTATTATTATTTTATAGCTTTTATTATTATTATTATTAGTAGTAGTAGTAGTAGTATTAGTATTAGTATTATTTTTTTATTTCGTTTATTTTTAAAATTTTACAATTTCTTTCTTTCCGGGTCCGTCCCAGGGACCTAAGGTTTATAAATTAACCATAACATTTTCACTGACAGAAACAATTATTATTATTATTATTATTATCATCATCATCATTCGATTTCTGCTATGGACACACTACCTACCAAGTCTGCGGAAAGACCTAAGGCAGGTCGTGGTGTGTTGTTATGGCCACATTTCATGTTAATTTTTTTTTTTTTTTTTTTTTTTTTATCTCCGATGAAGTTGCTAGCGTTACATAGACAAAGTTCTCCTTAGTGTGTGTGCTGTACTTAATAAGACAATTTTCTGTATGTCTCTTAAGCTGGGGTTTCAGGGATTCTTTCAATGTGTTGTTTTGTTCCATTTTTATAATTCCAAGTGCACCTATTACCACTGGTATTATTCTATTTTTTCAATTTCCACATTTTTTCTATTTCAATTTCCAGGTCTTTGTATTTTGATAGTTTTTCAAATTCCTTGGTTTTGCTATGTTACAATCCGCTGGACAAGCCATATCAATTAGTAGGCAAGTTTTTTCTTTCTTTTTTTTTGACAATAATGTCCGGCCTATTTGCTTCAATTTTTCTGTCTGTGTGGATGGTATAATCCCATAGAATGGTGACATCTTCTATTTCTGTAACCGGCGCTGGCCGATGTTCATACCAGTGTTTGCTTACACATTTTCCAAAGTGTTTGCACATTGTCCAGTGTAAGTATTGCCCCACTCTATCGTGACGATTTTTATATTCATTTGGGGCAATTATAGAACATCCTGAGATTAGATGGTCTATTGTTTCTTGGTATTTGTCACAGAACCTGCATTTTGGATCCACATTATTATGTATGATATTTGCCTGAAAATTCCTAGTGAAAAGACTCTGGTCTTGCGCTGCAAGAATAAAAGCCTTCAGTTTCAGACTTTAATCCAGATGCTCGTAACCATCGATGAGTATTAACTTTATCAACATTGGGTTTATTTGCACGTTCTGGATATTGGCCATGCAGAGGTTTGTCTTGCCAGCGTTGTTTCATCTGTTCAAGGGCTTTATCCTTGGCTTTTTTTTCATATCTTTTGCTGCAATAGTTGGTTCTTGGCTTCTGTTTTGATTTACTAAAGAATCTACTAAATGTAAATGTTGTTTTGTATTTACTGCCTTCTTTTATTATTGAATATTTTTTTTCTTTCTGTTTTCATGTTGTTTCACTAATTTTATCATCAGTCATTTGATTGTTTCCATGTAAGTTAGTAAGCCAATAGTTGTTGTCTTGTAATGACAATTCTAGCTGAATAAGACCTCTTCCAAAATTCTTTACGGGGTTAATGTATAGACGGTGTTTACATCAGCCTTTGGATGATGCATCTTATATAGAAAGATTTTTCTTGTTTTAGAATCCATTTGTCTGATGTCATTTAGAGTCCAGTTCAAGATGTTGAAACTATATTGGACCACTGGGATGTTTAAGAATTTATTAATGGCCATAATTCTGTTCTGAGAATTCAATTCAGTTTTAATTTTTATTTTTATATAGTATTCTTTTGTAATTTTATTTTTTTCATTTTCTTATTTTTATTTTCATTATTTATATTATTTCCTTTTTTTTTTTCCTTGTAAACGCATTTTTGTTTCAGGGTCCAGATTTCTTAAAGTTATTTTGAAGAAAAGTTTCAAATATTTTCCACATTGACCAAATTAAAAAAAAATAAAAACAACAATTATAACACTTGTTTTATTTTACATAGATAAAACCCTTTCATATTCCCAAATTTTATTGAAAACTCTTGAGATTAAAATTTTTTATTTTTTTAAGACAAATCATTTAAAGAATAAATTTAAATGAATCTATTTTTTTTTTTTCCAGCCAATGAAAAAAATTTTTTTCAAAATAGATTTTTATTTGTTTTTTGAAAAATTTTTTTAAAATTAAAAAAAATCATTATTATTATTATTATTATTATTATTATTATTATTAGTTCATTTTATTTTTTTTGTTTTTACAATTTTTTTGTTTGTAATTTAAACAGAGTTTCCGGGTATTAAAAAGAGACAATGACGTCAGAAATTCAATTATCATTAAAAATCTTCGACTGAATATCATGAATTAAAAGAATAAAATAAAAATAAAACAACTGAATATCACATACATTTGTCATAGATAGATAATTTATTAATGTAGCCAGTCGGAATTTGTGAAAAAATATTTTTTGTCATCAAATAGGTATTAAATTTTTTTTTTTTTATTTTTTGCATATAATATCTTTTCCAGTCAAACCAAGGGCCCAAAAATTTGTAATTATTAATTATCCATGTGTTTATTATTTTTTTTTTTTTATTTTTTATCCTTAGATTTTGATAGTTTTTGGAGATCTTAAAAATGCATTACAACAAAAATAGATTACATTTCAATTCCATTATTTTTTCTTGTTTTAACAATTCTTTTCGATTAAATTTGGTTATTTTCTTGCATATTTAAATTTCCCCATTTTTTTTTCACATTTTTTTTCTGGGTGATTTCCTTGCCAATATTCTTGCACTTTCCTTTCGTTTTTTTTTTTTCCATTTTTATATTGGCCCACCCTGTCATGTCTATTTTTAAATTTGGGGATTGTTAATAACGAGCAACATGATAAATTTTTGTTAATTGTTTTTTTTATCATTTTTTAATGATCATGGTCAGTTATTATCTCATTTTAACACAGATGACAGAAACAATGATGTATTAGTTTTTAAGAATTAGTATATGTCGCAAGAATGAATTTTTTAAATTTTTTTTTATTTTTAAATAAAAAATCACACAACAAAAATGGGTACGGGTTTTTGGAACATCATTTTGATAATATTTTTATTAAATGAAAATTGGTTTTTATGCCATCATTTTTAAATTCTTTTCTTTTTTTTTGTTGTAAATATTTAGAAAGTTTTTATAGGATTTTTTTATTTATTTTTTTATTTATACTTTTTCTCTCTTCAAAATATCATAAAAATATTGACCTGGCTTTATTTATTTTTAAAATAAATTATTTTTATTTCTTTTGTTCTTTGAGGTCATCAAAAAATTAAATTTAGACATTGTTTTAATTTGAAAATAAAAATCAAAATTGTTGTAGTATTTTGAATTAAAGATTTTGATTAATTTTGATTCCTAATTTATCAATTTATTAATTTTTTTAAATTCTTCTTCTTATTATTATTTTATTATTATTATTATTATTATTATTATTATTTTTTTTTTTCTTTGATTTCTGGCGTTTACACATTTCTTTCCGGGTCCCGCCCAGGGACCTAAGGTTAGAAATGGCATCATGACACTTTCCACTGACAAAAAAAAAAAAAAATTACATAGATAAAGCCCTTCGTAAAGTGTGGGCTGTACTTGTCAGAACAATTTTTTGTATCTCCTTGAGGCATGGACTTCCAGGAATCCCTTCAATTAGTCTACTGCAATCTTTTCCAATCAGTCCTAGGGCTCCAACTACAACAGGGATTGTTGATGTTCCTATATGCCACATTTTCGAGATTTCTATTTCAAGGTCCTTGTATTTTGACAGCTTTTTGAATATCTTCAAAGATAGATTGCAGTCAGCAGGGCCTGCCATATCAATAAGGAGGCACTTTTTTTGCTTGTGGTCTTTAATAACAATATCTGGGCGGTTGGCTTTGATTGTTCTGTCCGTGTGTATTGTGTAGTCCCATAGAATTGTAACAGGTCCTATCTCCGTAACCGGGTCTGGGGTGGTGTTCATACCAGTTTCTTTCAGTTTCCTTCCCGTAGAAGTTGCAGATTTTCCAGTGCAGATATTGGCCCACTCTGTCATGTCGGGTTTTATATTCAGTGGGTGCCAATACCGTGCAACCTGATACAAGATGATCAATCGTTTCTGGATATTTATCACAGAATCTGCATTTTGGGCTGACACAATATTTTAGTATATGTGCTTGATAATTCCTAGTTAGCAAGCATTGGTCCTGTGCAGCAAGGATAAAACCTTCAGTTTCCGCTTTCAACCCTGCACTACGTAGCCACTGATGGGTACGGGTTTTTGTCTACGTCAGCTTGTTTGGTACGGGCAGAGTATTGGCCATGAAGCGGTTTATCTTGCCATCGCTTCTGTATCTGGTCGGTTGCATTCGTCTTTGCTGTCTTTTTTAGATATTTTGCAGTTTCAGCCGGTGTATTGTGCTGTAGTTGCATCTCTACGCCCATTTGAAACTCCATTTTGAATTTGTTGGCTTCCTTCATTACGGAGTAAAGACGCTTACTACTTTCATGTTCCTTGACGCATACCATCATCCAGTCTTCTGTAGTTTCCAAATATCTTTGGAGGCCAATTGTTGTAGTTTTGTAGGACAGTTCTAGTTGAACTAAATTTATGCCTCTTTATCTTATTATTAAACATTACGATCAACATCTTCTTGGGATGATCTTTATTATTATTAATCTTATTATTATATTTCATTTAGTATTTAGTACCATCTATTTGTTTTTTAATCCCATTGACATAAACATCACTTATTGGAACCAAATGTTATGGTTGTTTCATAAATATATCAAATTTTTTTACACAAATTCAATTTATTTAAAAATTCTTGTGTGAATAGATAGGACTTTTTTCTTAAAGGTAGCCAAATGACAAAATTTATTGACAGATACAAAGGACAGGAAATTGGGGAGGGTCATGGTGACCAACTTACTGAAGGGAGACGGCACACAAAACTAGACACTGTTTAAATTTTCTTAAAATTGATATGTAAGCTCTTTTAGAAAGCATTTTAACATTTGACTAATCAAGGCTTGTCAGTAATGTATAATTCTCATGTTATTTTTTTTTTTGGTTTTATTTCAATCATTCCATTAATTATAGAAAAAAGATCATTTTTTATTTCAATTATATATATATATATTAGTTTCATTTAAAAATCCTCATTATTTATTTTCTTATATTTACCTTTCTTTGCAAATTAATTTAAAACAAAACGAAAAAAATTATTATTTTGAAAGATTTACGATCGGATTTTCCATAAAACATGATCCAGTGCATATTATTATTATTTCCTTCATTGTCCATTCCACATAGTCGTTCCTTAAAGATTGACCACAGATTCTTTTTTGTATTTTAATCAGTCTTTTTTTCTGGGGGAACACTCTATAGTTTTACTTGATTTAATCAATCCACGCTCATTTGATAATGTGTTCGTTTAGCGTTACAATTTTTGTACACTTTATTTTGGAGAAACGTCCAAAAATGAAATTCTTTGGCATTAGGATTTCAAATTAATGATACAGTCGGGACAATAGTGTTTTTTTTTTTAAAATCTGATGCAATCACGGATAACACAATATGAAAAAACCAAACCAATTATCATCATCAATTATCGAAAATAGATTCGTATTATATATAAACACTTACTATAAATGACCTTAATCCGAGACATAAAAATAGAATCAATTACACCTTGTCAACAGTGGGTCTAAAATTGACCGAATGGTGAAGGGTGACTTGAAAGCTTACCAGTTAGTTATACAAATAAATTTGAACAAGATATGTATTTTCATATAAACGTATATATTTAATAAATATATATATATTTATTATATTAATATAAAATATTATATATTAAATTATTATTTTATGTCATAACGCATTATTCAGTATGGACCTCCTTAACATGACTATCCTTTTGATATTTGAAAAAAACAATTTCTTTTTATCAGTTAAACGAGTTGTCATCCATTTACACAAAATTATTTTATTTTTTGTCTAAAAAATCTTCATATTATTCTAAGAAATCAAAGAAATATTTAAATTTCCTTTCTTCAAAAAATGTATCCCAGAAATACCAACCGTCTCTTTCTGATGATTAAGATAATTTTATTATATATTACTAATAGCCATAAATATTTCATCGATGAAAAAAGTGATCAATTAGAATATACTTTAAAAAAATTTCAAATTTAGATGAAATTATATATCTTCTCCAATTACATTAAATACGTATATAGAAAAAAATCAAAGGATTTACTGATATAACAGACTTTAGTCATAAATTTTTCAATCGATTTAGCCGATTTAGAATATATTTAAAAAAGAAATTATAGCCAAAGAATTTTTCCTTTTATTTTTAAACAATTATTTTGGATTTCCAAAATTCAATTTAGTTATCAAATACCAAACAAAAAAAGGATAATAAAAATAAAACATTTGTTAAATATCTTTGAAGATTTATGAAAATCAGGAGCAAAAAAAAAAAAAGAATTAACCTGTAAAAAATCGCCATTTTCGCTATTTTTTATCTGGATAAGTCAATTATGAATTAAATTTGTTTAAAAAATTTTATTTTTAAAAAAAATTAAAGAAGTTTATACTTGATTACTTTGAAAAAAGGGTTTTTAATGTTTGAAATTTATTTTAGAAATTAGAGTTTTATATTTTTCATATTTTTTCAGCATATGAAGAGGCGTGAAAAAAACAGTTCAAGTTTTTTTGAAATTTAAGGAATGATGTGAAAGTACGAAATTATTTTTTTAAAAAAATGAATTTATGGATTTTTGATCGGCTTTATCGATTATTGATTTTTTGTTTTAATTACCGATTTTTTACGCTAAGGACATTTCTCTGATATTGTACTATATATGTGCCAAGGTTGGTTAAAATCAAGTTAAAGTTACTCTCGAGGAAAATACATAAGGATTTTCAACATACAAACATTGCGAAATATATAGAGATTATATTTTTATTAATACATATCCTTTTATTAAAATATATTACTCTTAATATCATTATTAAATTCATGATGATGTTATTTTTTTTATTATTTCTATTTAAGTGCATAAACATGCAATAAAGTTCACAGCAAAGTTTTGACTAGCTCGATAGTGCAAGGTTGACATTTATAGCATCCTGGACGGACGCGACTATCACAGAGGACAAAAAACAAAGCCAAAAACAATTTCAGAAAAATCGATTGTCATATAGATGATTTATAAGAAGCCTTTCATCTGAGCGCTTAAAGACATCCGTTAAGTATTTAGATCCATTTAAACCAAGTATGGTATTAAAACATTTACCAAAGACGATCTATTTTAAATTTTTTATATTTCTTTCAGCGCACATGGTTTTTTATAAAATTCCTTTTAAATATTTCCCTCGTTGAGAAACAGGTCACTTTAAAAGGCGATCAATAACGCAATTTAGAAAGAAAATTTTCAGAAATTTTTTTTTGATAAAATTTTATTAAATTAAAACAAGCTCGAAATAATCATATTTTATTTAAGACATTTCTTTCGAGAATCGAATAATGCAATTAAAATATTCTTTAATTAAATAAAAGACAGTTGTTAATTATTTAGATTTTTTTTTATTTCATAATGTATCAACCCAAGATTTCGATTTAATTATTATATATATATATATATATATATATATATATATATATATATATATATATATATATATATATATATATATATATATGGTTTATACCTGAATGAATAAATTAACAACCCAATTCACACTTCTTTAAAAATATATATTAATTATTGTCGGATGACTGGATATTCTAGCGTCTGTTGAAAACGTAATTTCAACGATGAAATAAATTGAATAATAATATTATTTTTTTCTTTAAAAAATCCTCACTAATTTTATAGTTTTTAAACTTTTAGTGATTAAATTTAGATTTTAAAATTGGCAGTTTTTAATTTTAATATCAAATTTTATCATATAATTTAATAATTATTAGTTAGAATAAATTTTTTTTTAATATTACCCGTATTTAAAAGATCTGAATAGCTATTATAAATATAATTTCGTTGTCAATTTTTTTGAATTTTAATATACTTATTGTGTTTGATTGGTCATTCTAGCTTTTGTAAGAATCATTTTCTAATTTAGAGAAGGATCGTTAATTAATTTGAAAATTTTTAAAACCATTTATTTTATATTCAACATCATCACTTGATAAGACATTTTTTATAAAAAACAAAAAATAGCTAAATTTTTAGTGATTTTATAACATATTTATGTTATAATTTTTTTATAAAAATATTATATATATATATATATATATATATATATATATAGAGAGATAGAGAGAGTTTATTCACAGACAGACTGTTTCATTGTATCACTTTTATAAATTAAAATGGACATCCGAATGGTTCCGACTGATTTATTTTCAGATCTATATCTATGCCATAGTTGCACATGAAAGTTATACCTTCCAAAATGTATGGCTAATAATATTTTTCCAGAGAAACGGATTTTGGTAATATGTTTTGCAAAATGTAAATAGTTTGTTTTAATAATTTCCCTTTACAAATAATTTTTCCTTTAAAAAATCATTCCTAGTTATATAAAAATATATATATATATAACAAAAAGTTTTGCATTATGTAGTTTAATAATTTCTTAATCAACCGAAATTTTTCCTGCAACATACTTATTTTCAACAGGAACAAAGAAGTGCTAATATCAAAATCCGTTTCTCATTATTTGAAGGCTAAGATCTTTGACATTTATTTCCTACCAGTTGTGTTTATAATGTTTTGATTGTGTTAAATGGGCGACAAAGTCATGTCAAATCTTCGCTATATTATGACTAACAAACACCTCAGCGACCAAATCTCTATCAATGAGCTACTCAACCTTATCAATCTTAAGCCGATCACTTCATTTATCATATCATGTATGCTTATATCAAAAAATCAATTCATGATGTGCTTAATTCATGCCTATAAAGAAAAATTAGGAAAATTTGTCAAAAAATAACCTAAACTTACTAAATAATTACAGATAGTCATCGGACTTACAGCACCAGCTATTTCGAAGCGGTCACCATCAAAGTCCTGACTAGACTCGACGTTGCTTAACTTCGGTGATCAGACGATGACCGGTGTGTTCAAAGTGATATAGTCGTAGGAGTAATGGATAACGGCTCGGATTTAGGAATCGGAGAGCCGAGTTCGAATTCCAGTCGATTCCATTACATTCACTTACGGGTAAATAGCAGCCAGTCTGGGTTCTTTAGCAGAAAGAAATGGCAGAAAGAAATGGCAGAAAGAAATGGCAACCTACTGCGTGAAAAAAATCTCTCGTCTGTCAGATACATGATCGCCTAAGCGTGTATCATGCATAGCACATAACTGACAACATTTCTCGGTCAATAGCCAAAGCGCTGGATTGATAATGTTCACTTACTGATTGGACTTGACCTTTACTCTCTGAACTCGGCTATTGGCGGTCGGACTTTGTAGAGAATTATATCTCATGGTAATGCGTTGTCTGCAAAAAGCGGAGTAAGCGATTGATGATGAACTAAAATGAGATATCACGAGACATGGATAACAGAATAAAAAATACCCTCCTCCATGCATTCAGATCAAACTCCTCTGAACGGTACCCGGTTTACAGCCCCATCACGTTGAAACAGTGCTTCCCATACAATCAGCAAAGTTAAGCAACGTCGAGACTAGTCAGTACCAAGATTGGTGACTGTTCCAGGTGCTGTAAGTTTTGATGTACAGGTAGTGTAATGAATAATTTCACAGAATTGTTAATCAGAAAGCCGATTTCCAATCCACATTGGCTTCCTTATATTCCCTTACATGTACATATCCTTGCCAAAGTTAGAAATCCTCCTATTATCTCCCTGCTATGGATTAATTAGTAAGTCATGCATCACTAAAAACCATTATTACCTAAAAAAAATTATAATCTAACATTATTTTCTGGATTAACATAAGCTGCAAAACGGTTGATCAGACGTAGATAATGAATCAATTAACCAAATGAAATGTTACCCGGGTTGACAGAGGCCTGAAGAAATCAGTAGAATAAAACGGTCGAAACTTTGTGATCTTAAAATAGTAATATTAGTTCACGTTTATTTATTTAGTTTTTTTGCCTTTGTTGAATTTTTTCAAATGCTTTAATTTTTTTTCTTTTGATCTTTAACTATCAATAATATATTTTCTTCTGTCTTTTATTTATTTTTTTATATTATCTCAATGAAATAATTTTATTTTGAAAAGGCGAATAAATATTTTCTCTTAAAATCTCAACGCAGATCAGTCAATGTCATAAAAGTAATCAAAAGCTATAACTTTGGGACCGGATGTGTCAAAAAGAATGAAAGAAACGCGGATAACAATTTCTTTAAGATCTATCATTATCTTTCAACCTCAAAAAAATCATTAAACTACGTAGAAATAAGCCAAATAATTACCACGTCACATAATTATTTTACGCAGGAAATCAACCGCAAATCAACTATCAGCGATATTTTTTCCTTCGAATTACGATTCAAAATGTCTGATCACCTTCCGGGTAAAGCTAATTATTATTTGTTTATAAATGTCTTCATTCTTTCTTTTTTTGTTATTTCTCCCGAAAGACAACCATACCATTCTCTGTTGATTATTATTATTGTTGTTATTATTATTATTATTATTGTTATTATAATTATTATTATTTTGTTTTTTAGTCTGTCATTCCGTCATCTCTCGGCCAAAGATCGCGTAGACATTCTTCCAAATGACTAGTTTTAAATTGCATGCCTCAGGAGAAAACATGGCCGACCTGATGTTAATTGTATAAATTCGGACATCTAGCCGGAAGTTAGGTAAGACATTGACTGACAGGATGTAAGAAAAACAAGATAAAGAAAAGCAAAAAAGAAAATCAACTTGAAAATGCCCAGGAGACCAGCAACAACCAAATTAAACATGGAGGCGAGTTAAATGGGTTTAGGTCTACCATCACAATTTACCAGTTAGTAATCACTACTGAACTACATGCCGTGATTTGATTAGATTGTTTTTATTCAGTCCGTTATTAATTCTCTTACGCTTTCTTCTTTCTCAAATCATTCGGTTGATTTATTTGTCTGCTAATTGCTTCTATGCCGACCTAGTCTTTTCGATCTGAATCATTAACTTCAAATATTTGATTCCATTTCTTTTTTATCTTTTCCCTTAATACCTGTCCATCCATTTCGGTCTATTTAGAAATATCTGTCAATATCATTTTTTTACAGAAACATCTATGTCAACCTGTTCATAGATATCTCTCTGTCGCAGTCTGCTCAGAAACATCTGTGTCTCTGTTGTGAAATATCTAGCAATACGTTCGAAAGTATCTATCACAATTTATTTCAGAAATATCTATCTCACCCTCTTCTGAAACATCTATCCAATTCGGTGTTATCGGAAATATATACCTGCGTGTGTTCAGAAATATCTATTACCCTGTTTCTAAAAATAGTTATTCATCCCATTTTTTCAGACGTATTTATCTCAGTACTCTCAAATTATATGCCTATATTTGCTCAGATGTGTTTGTTGTGTGTGTATGTGTGTGTATATATATATATATACACACACACACACACACACACACACATATATATATATATATATATATATATATATATATATATATATATATATATATATATATATATATAGATAGAGACACAGACAAACCCACCAACGTTTTACCTAAGCCATCATTCCCTGATGATTCGCTTAGGTGAAACCTTGGTAGGTGTGTCTGGCTGTCTAGGTTTAATTAGGTCTGCTCTACTCCTTGTATTGAGCACTTTATTTAGTTATTTTGGGTACTCGTATCGCGTTTTTTTTTTCTTTGGGCCTTGGACTTGCATGCTGGACGATTATTTTCGGCTAACGTACATATTCTTGGTGCCTTCTTTTTTTATAATTTTTTTCCCTTTGGTGTTGGCTTGTTTATTTGCAAATCAATACAACGAAGGTTTTCGAGCGAGTATAGTTTCTTATACTTATAAGTTTCTCTAATAATAATAATAATAATATATATATATATATATATATATATATATATATAATATAATATTATATTATATTATATTTTCTATTAATAATATATATATATATATATATATATATATATATATATGTGTGTGTGTGTGTGTGTGTGTGTGTGTGTGTGTGTGTGTGTGTGTGTGTGTGTGTGTGTGTGTGTGTGAGGGGAGAGAGAGAGAGAGTCGCTTTTAAGGAATTTGGGAGCATTGCTAAAAACAATACTGAAAAAGTTTATCCTTTTGGTGCCGTAAAAATAAAATACATATAAAGCCTATTTATTTTATTATTTTTTTTTAAGATCAACCTGGAGTAATGAAAATAAACAGGAAACTCAACTGAAAAACCTGGAGATAACATGGAAGAATATGTTAAAAATGTAATGTCAGATTATTCAAAACGAGGCTAGCATTCATAACAATGTTTACCCCTGATGACCGGCGGTGTAACTAATAAATAAGATTAGATATGCAGTAAGAATCAACTTATATTTTCCGATTTAATTTTTTTTTTCTGTAGTGCACCCAAGACAAGTGTCACTGAATGAAGTTGTTGCTGTGAGAGGCGGGGATATGGTGAAAATATGAATTTTATATTATGAAGACGTGTAGGACAGATATCGGTTAATTGTGAATTTGAAGAGGCTAAGATTGTAATGATCAAAAAAGCAACCTCTCATGGAGTTATTCTATACAAGAAGAGTTCTGGAAAAAGAAGCTGTCAAAATGGAACTTATTCTTTACCAAAGGGACACAAAGGAAAAGGGGGGGATTTGCTACCGTCAAAATGACATGGCAGATCCCAGCTGTGAAGCATGTTGAAATTAAAGAATGATGCTCGTTTTTGTCATCACTTTGCAGGCAAGACACATTCGCACTCGTTTCTAATTCTGAGGTAAGTCATGTCTTTCGACACATTTACATTTTGATGATCGGGTCAAATTCTGTTGGGGTTTAATTATTTTATTTTACGTTCCTTGGCCTAATCTTAATCGAATCCGTTTATCTTTGCTTGGATTTATCGAGAATGAAGAATCGGTGACCTTCCATTTGCAGAAGATATATTTTTACTTGAGAAGTTAAGAAAGCGATCGTTCTTCTTTTTTCCCACGAAGCACTTTATGCGATTCCTTATTCTAATAGGTCTGCAAAACACTTTTTCATTTGTTGGGTCAAGGCCTCTTTAAGTGAAACTAACTTTTTATCTTACTTATTGAGACATAAGCGTCCACCCGGAATTGGTTAACAACATTCCCGAAACAAGTAAATATAAGAAAAAAAAAACCATGCAAGATATGTTACTCCGCATGATTTAGGTTACCTTTTTACAGTGTGACGAGTCACGGTGGAATACTGGATAGCGGCTCTGAATCGTAGAGCCGAGTTCGAATTCCAGTCGATCCCATTACATTCACTTATGTGCTACTACCCTTGGGAAAAGTATGAATCCTCTTCTTCTCCCTCAAGCTATGGGTAAATCAGGACGAATCGTATTCTATCGTCTTGGATGGCAAGAAATAAATAGCAAAAAATCGAAAGATACATGATCGCCTAAGCGTGTATCACGCATGGCACATAATTGACTGACTGATCTCTACCCATTAATCGTTCGACACTATATACGATATGAGGGTGACAATTTAATTCCCGAAATGGCTTGTGAATAAAAAGTATTTGTCATTCCGAATTACTCATCTTGACGTGAGACGGTGGGGCCATTGCAGGAAATATTGTTGGAGGATGTCAGAGATGTCAACAATTTTTTTTTATTTTGCTTCGTAGCAGTTTTTTTTTTTTTCGGAAAATTAAGAATCCATTTCTTCTTCCCCAACTATAAATACTTAGCAGGACAGACCGGTTTCTATTGCCTTGGATGGAAACTGGTCTACCGCAGAAAGAAATGGCAAAACTCCTGCATTGTCTGTCATGTATCGAGAAATACAATTCGCCTAAGCGTGTATCACACATGGCACATTACTGACTGAATAGGGACTGAGTGGTGAGAGGCTATCTGTTTCATCTGTCGAAAATATTTTCTTACCCACATAACCGAGTAATGACTTGAATTCTGACGAGCCTGTTGAGGGAGATCTGGGCAACACCAGCCCAGATATGGTCGTTATCTGACGTTTGTAAAGACAGAACATAGAATCAGGATTTAGGTATTAAATTAGTGCAAAAATAATGACGTAATAATGTCGTTTTTTGACGTACTTTTCTACGTCAAAAAACGACATTCTTACGTCATTATTTTTGCACCAACCTAATATTTTCTGGAAAGATAAAAAGAACCAAGAAATGATCCAACATCCTTAAACTTATATATATATATTTGAAGTTATACTTGAAGTCTGGAATGTGGATTGCAGAAGAGTATATTTTAATATGAAACGTGCTTTATTTCTATAAACGAAATGTTGGTTGAGGTAAGATAAGCAAAACATGGATCAACAACATTTTCTATAGTACCAATTATGGCGCACAATTTCTCCTTTGAAAAAAAAAACGTATTTCCAAAAATAAATTTTGAGGTAGACAGACTGCTAGTCAATGCACAATGAAATATCTCTCTACAATATTCCTATTTACATGATGTTCGAATACCGACACTGAAAAAAGTTAAAATCTATCAATCCTCAACGTAACCGATATAAATAGATTTGGTGTTGCCCAATTCTTTCTCACTAGCCTCGTCAGAATTCAAGACATTACTCGGTTATGTGAGTAAGGAAATATTTTCGACAATGCAATATTTATGCAACAGATGAAATATAGATAGCCTCTCACCACTCAGTCGCTAATAAGTCAGTTATGTGCCATGCGTGATACACGTATAGGCGATCATGTATCTTATATATATATATATATATATATATATATATATATATATATATATATATATATATATAAGGAGGAGGTTATTATATATATATAAAGGAGGAGGTTATTGTAGTTCCAACGAAAGAAAAATGTGTATATTAAAAAGAATGGTCGTAATGGGGATTTTTTAAAAATAATATTAGTTCAAGAAAAACATTTGGCTCACTGACACAAAAAAAAGAGAATGTTTCATATCGAGAATATTTAACATCGGAAAAACATAAAGGAGAAAAGATTAATTATTTTTACTAATATGTGGAAATCTCCACCCTTTACCTGATGACGGTCTCGAGACCAGAAACTCGTGTAGCAAATTTATGGAAAATAATGCATAATATTTTTTAAAATAAATCCACATTACAACACAAAACGTTTGCGGTTTCTCTTCTTTTTTAATATATATATATATATATATATATATATATATATATATAAATATAGGCTTCTACGTGGATGACCATATATATACATACATATATATATATATATATATATATATATATATCATCCACATACAAGCCTATTTCACTGTATCACAACTCATCAGTATTGTTAGACGTCCGATTACTTCAAGCCGGGATCGAAACTCGACCGATTTGGCATCAGTCAGGGATCATACCCTATCGGCACACGACAAAGAAATATAAATTTTAACGTATTCTTATACGAGGTATACACCGTTGCTATTAGACAAGAGCGCTAAATCTGTGTGCATCCATGTGTGTGTGTACAGATGTACACTTGTCTGTTTATTAATATCATTGTTGACATTTGCTTTTTCTAGATTATCCTTCTTCATATGCATCGTAAAACTTTTGAACTTATCTAATAAGATTTTGTTCCCCAAGAAATTTGGAGAATTTAATTTTTCTTTAAATTCTGCTGTTTTTCCCTTTTTCAATACTTTGTTTCAATTATGACTGAAAAGCTCTTTCCGTAATTGTGTTTCGTGTCTTGTCGAAAAGGCTCCGTTATTCTCCTCAATTTAAAAAAATAATTCGTTTGTTTTTAGGATATTTTAACGCACATCTAGAAAGTAATTTTTATTTTCTTCTTCATTTCTAATTCAACTATTGTTTTAATTTTAACTTTCTGTTTCGACGTCTTATTTTAATTTACTTTTTTACAGTATCCTCTAAATATTGTCCGTTTTTTAAAAATTATTTGTGTTCCGTCTCTTTTTTCTTCTCTTTTCTCCATCGTGTCTTATTTTGGTTCTGTTTTCGTTTCTTTTTCTTTCTTTTCCATTCTTTTTCTCTATTTTCCTTCCTTTTCTCTATTCATCATTCCTTTTCTCTCGTCTTTCTTTCCTTTTTTGTTTATTCTTTCTTTGCCATTTCTTTATTTTCTCGTTTTTTTTTATTTTTCTCTATTTTCCCGTTATATTTTCTTCATTCGTGTTTTCTTCTTTCTCTGTTGTTTTTATCCCCCCTTTTTTTTTCTATATTCTTCATTTCATTCCCTTTATTCTTCCTTTCTTTTTCTCTTCCATTTATTTTCGTTTTCCGCGGGTTTGCCTCCTGTTCATCTCCTTCCATCAGATTGACATCCCCAATCTTCAGTTTCATCTTGTTATGATTTCTCAGAGGAAAATGCCGGTTCTATTTCTGTTTGCCGTTTATTTGAACAGAAAGACAAATCTGTCACGCGTTCTCGTTAGAGAAGATATTCGTCTTGTTGCCATAGACACCAAACATTAATTCTCTCGCCTCACGATCAACCGCCGTTCACTAAACCGTGCGAGGATTTAGACTGAATGGATAAGCAACAACATTTCTGGTTCTTTTTTTTTTTCTTCCATTTGTTGCTTTGATTTCTTTCTTTCTTCTTTTCTTTTTTCTTTCATTCTGTCTGTCTTTCTTTCTTTCTTTCTTTCTTCTTTTTTATGTCTTCCTTTCTTCGTTTCTTTATTTCTTTCTTTCTTATTTTCTTTCTTTCGTTTTCTTCTATTCTTTATTTCTTTTACTTTTCTGTTATTTCTTCCTTTCATCTTTTCTTTCTTTCTTTCTTTTTCTTTTCTATTCTTTCTTTTTTCTTCTTTGCTTTATCTCTCCCTTTCTTTTTCTTTCCTTTCTGTCTTTTTTCTTCGTTTCTTTTTTTCTGTTTTTCTTTCGTTCTTCTTTCTTTCTTTCTTTCTTTCTTTCTTTCTTTCTTTCTTTCTTTCTTTCTGCTTTTATATTTAACTTCAATCTGCTACATATTATCTTCTTTTTATTGCTTGTATTCGTTCGTTATTTTTATTTTCTGATTTTTCTCATCTGTTCATTGATATATGTTTCACTGCTTGTGATTTTTTCTGTCTTTAATGTCCTTCGATTTGTATGGAAACAGATGTAAATGCGCATACAAACATCTATTCTATTATGGGGACTTATCTATAAGCCATTACAAAATATATATATATATATATATATATATATATATATATATATATATATATATAAATAAATTATAGGGAACATATCTGTAAGGATTTACGAATAAATATTCTATTATGAGTAGAGATTTGAATTCTCGTACAAATATATATTCAGTTGTACGGATATATCTGTATGCCCGGAAACAAACGTTCTATTATGGGGCATATTATAAGGAAGTACATACATATATTAGCAGGAGAAATCTGCATGTGCGTAGGAACATATTATATTCTGGGGATAGATTTGTAAGGACGTACAAATATACATTATATTATAAGAAGAGATTTGCTTACACACACACACACACACACACACACATTCATATATATATATATATATATATATATATATATATATATATATATATATATATATATATGTCCCTCCAGCTATGGGTAAAATAGCAGGACAGACTGGGTTCTATAGCCTGGTCTAGGAGAAGGACAACTCTGAATTCAAAACCTGCGGAGGGTCGTTTGGTAACCTTGTGGCATTCGGTGCACCAGGTCTCTGTATTCGTCCCTTCAAAAAGTGTGGATGGTCCTACACGAGTCCTTCATCACTATAATCAAATCTCATGTGCCGCTGTCGGGCTGTCGGTTTCCTGGAAACTGATCTGCTTAACCCTCATACGTCGAATCTCGACGGGAGAGTATATATATTATTATATATATATTATTATTATATATATATATATAGTATATATATATATAATTTGGATTTATATAAATATATATATATATATATATATATATATATATATATATATATATATATATATATATATATGAATAGACCTGTAACTAAGGCGAACAAATAAATATTCGATTATTTCATTTAATGAAATCCAAATTTAAAAAATGAAAACCATTTGGCTTGAAGATGAAACAGAATTAATGCTTTTTATTTAATATAATTGAAATCGAAGTTTTTGTTTTCTGTTTTTTGTTTTCTGTTTTTTGAAACATGGTTAATCCTGCGTAGCGAGGAAAACATATTTTTAAATCAGTTAATTTATAATATTTATGCTCTGTAAATTTATATTGAGCACTGTTTTGTAAAAATAAAAATATCAATAAAAAAACACCGGATTACATATCATACTGTTCTTTTTTTTTTTATAATATATATATATATATATATATATATATATATATATATATATATATATATATATATATATATATACATATATATATGCACACAGGTTCACGGTGGAGTGACGGATAACGGCTCGAACAGCTGAATTGAATTCCATTCTATGTTATTATATCACTTACGTGCTAATACAATTGAGAAAGATATGAATTCATGACTTCTCCTCTAAGGGCAAATAGCCTTGGTTGGCGAACGGTAGAAGACGAATGAAAACTCTCTGGATATTTTATTTGGGAACTTTTTTGATTTAATGTGCACCAGTTCTCAGTATTCAGCACTTCTAAAGAGGTATGGTTGATTCTGCACAAGCATTCGCCACTATAATCAAAGGATATGTACAGGTAGTCCGGCTGTTGGTTTTAAGAACTAATTTCGGAAGAATCCAATACACACACACACACACACACACACACACACACACACACACACACATATATATATATATATATATATATATATATATATATATATATATATATATTATATATTTATGAATATTCTAAAATATGTTGAAACATTTTAAAGGAAAATATCTTACAACTGTTGAAAAACAGAAAATAAAGTTGAATGAGGGAAACTCAATTTGACAATTGATGGAATTGATAGATGGGCCAGAGGATCTGTTTTATCCAATTCAGATGTGCCTGTTAATAAAGAAAACGCCAACAAGGAGGCTGTAGTGTTACGATATGAGCTGGAATTGTTAACCAAACCATTATCGGATCATTCAAAATCGATGAAGAAATTAAACTGAACTGTTCCAACTATTTCAATTTTATGAAAATGGCTTTCTTTGCAAGCCCCAGTCTTGCAGTTTCAAAGTGAAGTGTGTATTGATGCACAACAATGTTTCTTTTCATGCATAAATGTTGTGGATTCCGAGATGAAATTCGGTCTCCAATGAATGACAAACCCAGGAATGAAATATAACAAATAAATGTATTTACACAATAATACAATTGGTAATACGGTTAGTAGATCCAGAAATGCGGTTAGTAGAAATAACAGTCTCGAAATAGGACTTCCTTAGAGTCTACGTGCTTGTAACTGACTTCTACAAGCGGTTACCTCACACTATTACTCTACCTCCAGTTCAATCACAATCTCTAATCTACGACTGACTCTGACTCTGGGAATTTAACGGCAGCAGTACAATTACACGCTGGTCGATTCCATTTGTATGAAAAAGGGGTGGGCCCCATGACAAAAAGTTTACCCGTGAATTCCTTGAGAATAACAGGCGAGAAGATAAACTACAAGTGGGCTCTCTGAATGTAGAAAAAATGCAAATTTTACTGCGTATGGGTCCGCAAAAGGGACTGGTATGCAAATACAAAAAGAGAGAATTACAACTCTCAGCATTTTGCATACATATATATATATATATATATATATATATATATATAAAGTGAACATTGAAGTCAACATCATTAACACCCAACAGGTTGTTTCAAGTGTTGCAATCGTCAGGCCACCTGACGATTGCGCGATCAGCATGAAACAGCCTGTCGCATTTCAGTTTTGTCTTCAATAAAAACTTTTATATTTATATATATATACGATTTATCTCTGATATTGAACACCTTTCCCATAAATATGCCACACGTTAAAACTATATTCATTCATATATATATATATATATATATATATATAAATGTGTGTGTGTGTGTGTGTGTGTGTGTGTGTAATTGTGTGTGTTGTGTGTGTGTAATATTTTTATGTATAATAATCACATCAACATAAATATCAATTTAGTTCGATGCTGTCATAAAGAACGAAAAATTCCCATGAAAATTTTTTCCGCTCTGTGATAGATTTAAAAAATTTATATATATTTATAGAAAATATATATTTTATTTTTACCACACACACACACACACTTTTTATACACATATATATATATATATATATATATATATATATATATATATATATATATATATATATATATATCAAAACTGAAACAGGGATTTGAAAAGAGATTTATAGTGAGTGAGTAGATTAATAAGGTTAAAACTGGATGTTTTCGGGAGAATGCATTTCTCGCAGTCACCATGTTTTGTATATTGTTACATACAAATTATGTTCCGTCATCGTTGAATTCGAACAACACTTTAGCATCACATTTAATTCACATTTAATATTTATCTGTGTTTCTCTCAATCCCCGTGGATCAATGTTATTTTCTTGATCCTTGGAAATTGGCGATCATCCTGTCAAACAGTTTGACTTGATTCAGTAACTCGCAAAGTCAGACAAAACTGTTTATTTATGCGTATTCCATTTGCAGCATAAGATGTTTATGCAGTCATATATATTTGACCAGATTGTCTTTATTAAACCTGGAAATCGAAGCCGCGATTGGTTTCTTCGATCTGAAACATGAACTGTCGAAGTTAGACAAGTCTGTTTATTAATGTATATGAAAATATATCCTCTTCTTGGCTTAATAAATCTATATGATTGTAATATCATTTATAACCAGACAGATGATGTCTAATGAACCTGGAGATTGAAATGCAATCGATCTCGCATGGAATTAAATACAGGAGAATGGCGTCCTTTGAAAACGTCTTGAATTCAGTATAAAATTGGAATTAAAAATGAAAAGCTTTCTAAAATACATTGCCGGTAAAAACATAAAAATAAATAACTTTCCTGTTTATGTATAAGCATCGAAATCGATTTTTACGCAAATTTCTCGTAATCAAGTTCTGTGTAATACACACACACACATACATACATACACACACACACACACACATATATATATATATATATATATATATATATATATATAAATACCTAAAGAGCCAAAACCTATCTACTTAGGTTGCACCTAACGGAACATCAGGAAAATTCGGATTTTAGAATTATCTTTAGTTATTTTAATTTTTCTCTACTTAGTGTATTGAACACTTTTACGTATCAACGCAGGAAACTCTGTGGGTGCTTTTTTCTTTAGGCTAGAGATTTCAGTGCAGGTTGATTATTTTCAAGCAGTACGGAAGTTTTTTATTTTTTAATTTATTTATTGATTTTTTCCCCCCCAAATATCAGTTTATCTATTTTTTTTTATTTCCATATTGTATTATTTGTTTTTTTTCACACCGGCAGAGATATAGTTTAAAAAAATAATATATATATATATATATATATATATATATATATATATATATATATATATATATATATAATAAAATGGCTTAAACACTAATATTCCATGGTCATAATTTATTCCATTGCAATCGTAAATACGATCCAATTCATCAGATCTACAAATTCAAAAAGAAAACAGAAAAATCAACTCCGGAAATAAAAGTAGAATTTAGAGAGAGTGTAAGTATGAGAGTGTGGGACGAATGTTAGTGATAAAAAGAGGGGTGACAGACGAGAGAAGGTGGCAGATTAAAACTTAACAGAGAGAAGTTTTAGAGAGGTGAGCTGAAGACGGTTTAAGTGAGAGAAATATATATATATATATAATATATGTATATGTATATATATGTATATATATGTATACATATGTTTATATATATATATATATGTATATATATATGTATATATATATGTATGTATATATATTTATATATTTTGCATATGTATGTGTATATTTACCACTAATATATATATATATATATATATATATATATATATATATACTTTAAAAATTAAGAGGTCAGATAGAATACGCGACCTTGATTTTGACCTGACGATTTCATTAGTCTACAATATTTTATGCCCGACCACGAGGGTTGCATGTGGCACAAGGCCGAGTTTACCGTGATTTCTCCGAGCCCGTAGGCCCAGCCCCAAAATGACCGTGGAATCCGCATAAATGGAATCGGTTTGGTCAAAATCCCCGAACGAGACACTGGCCTTCGGCTGAGCCTCGTCCGGTTTCCTCTCTGCTCAGAGGCAGAGAGTTCGACCTTCTAGACGAATAGATTTCGGCTAGAGTCATCAAGCTAATTCTATCAACTGACCATCCAATGCATTATTAAAAAGACAAAAAAAAAGAAAAACACACACATACACACACATACAGAAAGACCGGTACATTATTATTTTTCAAAAATTATTAATAAACAAACGGATAAAAGCCAAACGCATAACGTTGAGTGTAATAGAAAGGAGGGTGGGGTAAAGAGGAGGAAGAAGAAGAAAAAGGAGAAGAATGAAGCGAACAAGAGAAAAGAAGAAAATAATACATTGTAAATGTTAAAGAAATGAACTAACGTAAATTTAAGGAAGTATGTGTAAATATATATATATATGTAAATATATAGAAGGATTGTGGTGGTAGTAAGAGGGCGGAAGCACACTTATTATAAAAATAACAGTGGGGTTTTAAATTACATTTTTACCCGGCCTCATATTCACTTAGTAATTTTTTTTTTTTTTTTGATATCTCAGATCTTTTTTTGTGTTTTTTTTTATCTGGAAAATTCAAAATCACAATTTCTCAAAGAGTTGTATATTGTCACGTTATTTTGAATTACCATATACGTGTACACTGATTAATCGTCATAGGTTACGTAACAATATTGACGGGGTTTGGTTGATTTTGAACACTTAAAACTCTTTCTTTTGCAATCAACACCATAACTTGATATCACAACAGAAGTGTTGAAACAAAATTGCAATATTGTAGTGACGTTATAACTTGCATATGTTATAAATTTGAATATATGCCCTCCGATATATTTCTCGGACATTCAGGCCGGTAAATGTCGTTAATACTGTTTATTATAAACAGAGCATTTAATTAAATATTTGCATCTATAAAAAAGAATGTATAAACATAAAAATGTCTTACAATTTACTGTCGGACTTTGTCCATTTCATAATGTGTGACGTCATTTGTTTACATTTGGATACGCATCGAGCAGATATGAATGTACGTCAGAAAATCATGGAAAATTTGAAAACATATACATAGATAGATAGATAGATAGATAGATAGATAGATAGATAATATTAGTGGCAAATATACACATACATATGCAATCATATATCTAAAATATATAAATATATACACATACATACATGCACATACATATATATTTGTTTAAAAAATAATTCCAAGAGGATAGAATCCAGGTAGAACTCAATGTCCAGGACAGAGTAAGGATATAATAAAAAGGCGTAAACACTAATATTCCATGGTCATAATTTATTCCATTGGAATCGTAAATACGATCCAATTCACCAGACCTACAAATTCAAAAAAAGAAAACAGAAAAAAAAAACTCCGGAAATAAAAAAAATAAAATTTAGTGAGAGTGTATGTATGAGAGTGTGGAGGAATGTTAGAGTAAATGAAAGCTATAGAAAATTTAACAGAGAGACGTCTGTTACCTCTTTTCTATAAATTAATGAAGATTCCAATGGAATAAATTATGACCATGGAATATTAGTGTTTAATACATTTTACTATATATATATATATATATATATATATATATATATATATATATATATATATATATATATATATGAGGAGGAGTATGTATTTGTATGCGTGTGTAATTATGTATATATATCGAGGTTATTAAAAAACTGCAAGGAGAAAATCTGCAATTTTATCAGTTCTTACCTGGCACTGCGTCTTCATTCACTTGCCCACCACCGTAACATAGCTTCCCTGTGTCTTTTTTATACATATTTTTATGAAAAATGTTGTAATGTGCTTTACTGTGAATGTAAGGATATTACTAGATTGGCAGTTAGGTCTCATCATTTTATTGTTGAAATAGCTCGATGTAATTTCAAGTTCCATTCTAATGGTTTCTTCTCTCGCACTTCTCGCCTACAGAACTATCTTCCGCCTTCATGTCTTCTTGTCAATTTCAATCTTCAAAAATTTCAATTCGATATCTTTATGACTCCTGTTCTTTTACTGTCTGCTCTTGTCGCTAAGCTGTTTTTCATTTTCCATCACTCTCGCTAAAACCCTTGTGTCTTAGAGGCATTATCGAATTGCTAGTGGTGAAATGATTCAAAGAATATATATACATTACCCAGCAGCCTCTTTTAAAAAACTATATTAAATACACAGTAGAAAAAGTTGCAAAAAAATATAATTGACATATATATATATATATATATATATATATATATATATATATATATTTATATATATATATATATATATATATATATATATATATATATATATATATATAAATGCATGCAATATTTTTCCCTGCGGTATTTTGACTTTGAAAATGCATGGGGAATTCAATTCTAGTGTAACAAATATTCAAATGCAGATAATAATTCCTGAAAGGGAATAATCAATAAATATTTGAATAATAATTAAGAAAAATGGGAAGAAATTATTTCGCCTTTGTGCAAAATTCAAACGCAAAATTACTTTTTAAAATTTACATGCACATCAAAAATGACATTGATTAATGGCAAAGGAAAAATCGAGTAAAAGTTAAACAGAATGCGACTGCTCTGAAAGCAACGGGAATAATTTGTATATATGGGAGGGAATTTGAGGCAGATCGATATGAAAGGAGACGGATATTTAGTTAGATGCAGACCAAGATACTTACACATGAATTGGCGCTGATTGATAAATGGGAGACAACATATCGGAACCGCATTACATACATATATATATATATATATATATATATATATATATATATATATATATATGTATGTAAAAGGCAGAATGTGTGTGTTTGCGTGTGTGTGTGTGTGTGTGTAACGAATGCACGGCCGCAATTTTTGATGGATTTGCACCAAAATTTACATGCACATGCTCCAAGTTAGCGGGAAGGATAAGACCGATGTTGCATTTCCCAACTCCCATCGTTAGTGAAAATAATCGATTTTTTCATGCTTCTACGGCAGTTTTCATGTAGTTTGCAGCCATTTTGTACTGGCCAGAGTGAGAGCCAACAGCTAGCTGCCACGAGTAGACAGGGAGTTTCTGTTGGCCAGCGTGAAAGCCAACAGCTGACTAACACGAATGTTAACTAACATGCAAAAAAATCGATAGCTGCATTCGTCACAAGTGGGAAAAATTTAAATCTGCATGGCACTTTACTCCAATTGGCTCATTCGCTTGCTTAAACTCAACGTTGATTCTGATTCCGCAGAACTGGGTTGGGTGTGAAAAAGTATTTGTTGTTAACATTCTTTTTTCATTCGGTTTTTCCAGTTACGAGTTCTTTTTTAAAGCTGATCGTTTTGTGTTCATTTTGTTTAGTTCTTTTTTCGTAACAGATTTAATGTTTAGTATAGAGCTTACAAAAAATTTGCAGTGTGAGATAGGCAAGAAGTAAGGCATGTAGCAACATCAGCACGGCAAAGGGCACTCCTTTAATAGCAAGGAAGGGCAAAAATATTTTAAGTCAAGTGATATCGATTGCTGTATGAGTCGTACAATTTTTGAATCAACCACGGGCAACGCGGGGCCATGCTGCTAATGTATATATATATATATATGTGTGTGTGTGTGTGTGTGTGTGTGTGTGTGTGTTGGGATCAAATATATATCAAATGTGTATCAGAATCCGACAGGATGATCAGATACATAATAAACAGGAAAGGTTATCAACGTTTCACTTTTATTAAAGCTTAGCCAGAGAATGAGATATGGAAGAAAAGAAGAAAGAAATTCTTTTATGTTTTGTTGTTTGATCATCATTAATCAGTCAGGTTTCCCGCGCATTTGAGTTAAACAAACGCTAGTATAATTTGTGGCGTTTCGAATTCAAGGAGAGACAATGTCTCCATTCGAAGATTCAAACTTCGAATGGACACATCGTCTCTCCTTGAAATTGACGAATTCCGAGCCTGAGGCCAAAAAATCGCAAATATTTCTTTATGTATGTAAGTTTATAATAATTCTTGTTTGTTTATGTGAGATTCAAATGATAATGAATATTCTTAAGTGTGCGTGTGTATGCGTGTAGTAGTAGTAGTAGTAGAAATAGAATTGGTAGACATGTTTGTTGGTTTCTCGCATGTTGATTTGGGGACTTTTTTACGTACATGGCGTTTGTTTTAAATAAACATACGTTAAATTCTAGGAATTGATTAAATAAAGTTTGATGTAATATAATGTTTTTGATGTCTGTTTATAGTAGGTAATGTTGTTATTAGGGTGTACGGTGGAGTAATTGATAGCGGCTCGCATTGAGGAATCCGTGAGCCGAGTTCGACTTCCAGTCGAATCCATTACTTTCACTTACGTGCTTGGAAAAGGTATGAATTCTCTTCTTCCCCTAGCTATGGATAAATAGCAGGATAGATCGAGTTCTATACTCTTGGATGGCATCTGGTCTACTTCAGAAAGAATTGGTAACCTACTGCAGGAAAAAAATATGCCTCGTCAGTCATGCATCGAAAGATCACCTAAATACGTATCACGCATGACACATAACTGACTGAATATTGTTATTAGTAGACCTTTGAAATACATTCGACGTAAAGTATTATGTTGTATTTTTTTTTTTTACACATACCACCTTAATTAAAAAAGCAACGACAGTACTTAGTTGAGTAACCGCTTTTGTAGACCAGAAGCTGTAATATTGTTTGTGCTGTAATCATGACTGGGAATTGTTAATCGGAGATCCGGGTTCTTATTTGGGTTCGTTACATTCCTTTACACGCAAATACACGTGGGAAATGTGTGCAGTAGAAAAAGATACATCACTAAACTCTTATTTTATTAGATCATCTCTGTTTCTAATCAGAAATATCTGCCATGCCCCAGATCGGAAGTCTTAATAAAAATAAATTGCCCCCAGAAGAAATCGAACCTGTGCTTTCGTTTTAATCAGCGAAACCACTGTCAAAGCAATTGTAACTTTAAGAGTAAGCTACTAGAAACGTTTGGTGAGAAAGCAGTTTCTCTCCTTACAAAACAAAACTTGTAGGATTCATATCTCTCGGCTGATATACATTAATTCCACTGTTTAAAATGAAGGAATATTTACTCAGACACAAGTACTGACTAAATATCACGTTTATCATAATAAGAAATTATCTTCAATTAGAAATTCAATTATATATATAATGTTTTATTTGTTGGTTAAAAAGTATATTTTCGACTGCCCGCTTTAATAGCGCATTTTTTTTTTAATAAAATTGTACTTGAATATTTTATCTGACTAGATTTTGGCGTATTACTGATGACTTTGTCTTCGTGATTTTTTACAGGCTTCCACAGAATTGAAGTTAGAATTTCGTAGGAACCGGAATCAGTAGTAAAACCCGACGATGCAACTCAGGTGAATACGGTCGATGCAGCAGGAAACCCTAACCAAGTTGTACCATTTTTTAAAAATGCCAAATCTGTCTGTGTCCTTCATTTGTGTGTTTGTGTGTTTGTGTGTGTGTGTGTGTGTGTGTTTGTGTGTGTGTGTGCGCGTGTGTGTGCGTGTGTTTTCTTTTTGTTTTGTTTTTAAATCAGTGCCTTATGCTTCTATTTTTTCTCATGGAAGAGTTCTGTCATCATACTGCTGCAGTACATTTTCGTTATTATTATTATTATTATTATTATTATTATTATTATTATTATTATTATTATTTAAAATTTAGATTGTATACATAATGATTAAGCATTTTACAATCTAGAGAAAAGGGAGCAGATAATGACAAGAAATGCGACTGAGTGTATAATGCTATGTACAATTTCTTGGCATTCACTATTTTCTCCTCTTCATTAGGTTGAGAAATTCACTTGTCATCCACTTCTTCTGCTCTTGCCTTTCCTACAGATGATATATTTTGCTCTTGTTGTAAATATTTCTCTTCAAGTGATTCACTTTAAATCTCCAATGTGTTCCATTTCTTTCTGTTTGCTTATATTTCTTATTGCATTTGATTGTTTGCAAATGGGTTTATTGTGAAGTTTTCTATACAGCAAAAATTGGATGGATTAATAGTAGGGGTTGGTTGATGTGTTGTTCCATTGATAGATAGATGTACGGATAGTAATTAAGTAAATAGGTAAGTCATGGATGGCCGTTCGTATCCGAGTATCCCTCTCTATTAGGGCGGCTAGCAAATCCCTCTTGCAGCCGCCTGTTCATGTTCGTTTTGTGTTTATTCAACACCCACAGAGCCCACCTGTGGTTTATACTGCAACTATGCTGAATAGGCCTTAGTTACAGTTTATGGGAGATAGCCAGTACGCTCAAACCTTCGATCACGATTACTTGAGATTTTGGGCTAGCTCAACCAGCGATGGCTCCCAAATAGCTTTGATCACCACGTAGTACGGTGTTCAGGCATTTTCAAAATGTGTTGCACACCAAGATTGCCTCATTAGTCTGATATCATCAAGAAGACTTCTTAAATCAGTAGTTCTCAACCGATTTGGGGCCATACGCTACTTTGTAATTTCTAAAATTCTGGTCCCCCCCGAAAGATGTCATTCTTGCATATACAAAAGTTTACTGAAATGCATGTAAAGGAACCTTAAAAGGCCATTAACTTGGTCTCTAAACAAGCCTCCAAAGACCATAGGGTCTATGAAACAGAAAGATTAAAAAACAAAAAGACAGTTAAATATATATACTTTCAAAACATAATAGAGAATTGAAAGACAGAAATATAAAATATTTAAATGAAAGCTTTATTCTGTAATATACTTTAATCATGAAATAATAATGCATAATGAAATTTGAGCTCACGTTGGTATAGTAAGCCGAAGGGTGCACATCCTACGCATGCGCCACCAAAATGCGCTCCACGTTAGCAATCATTGCCTGAGATGCATGGATAGACAGATAGATGTAAACATGTAAACTCGCTTATTCTAAACCATTCTTGAAAAGCCTCTATTTCTTTTTAAATTTCCACGAATGCATCGAATATTAAATGGCACTTTATAGTTGTCTTCTAAAAGCCGGTAATACTACTTTTTAAAACGACAAAATTATTCAATTCGTCATTGATATGGAAGAGACATTTATCATATATGCAAATAAAGACTGAAATTAAGAAAAGGGTGTAAATATCTCACTTTGTATTTCTTTCGCGTTTTGTTTTCGCACAGGATGCTTCAGAGACATGATGTGTCTCATTGCCATTTTGATTCTCACCAAAAGAGCATGTCACGTTAAGCACAACACAGAACAGAACGTAGGATAAGACATCCTAACGCTTACTCGACTATATATATCCATATCTAATAATTCCCCCAAACCAATAACGAACTCATCTGAAATATAAGTTTCTCACATTTTTTCATAAAAACATTTAGATATACAAAAAGAACGCATTTATGTATATATACTTTATTCATCCATTTTATTTTTTTCATCTTAGCTTTCCTCAAGCAATAAAATATGTCATTGTTCATCGTACATAATGGTTTGTGTAATGATTCTCCCAATAAGTGTTTCTCTAAAAAGGAATTAAAATGTCTGCTATCTATACTGTGTCATTTGCATATCTAATAATTTAAGACATTTTTTTTATGTTTATACGTTCTTTTTATAGATACAAATATTTAAGTAAATGCTCTGTTTTATAATAAGAAGTGTCAACGACATTTACCGGCCTGAATATCCGAGAAATTTTCATGGAAAATATGTGTCCTCCGACAGGAATCGAACCTGCATCCTATACGGAACCGGCATATAGCCTGACGTGCTTTTACCGATTGTGAGACAGAGGAGCGTTCCGGTTAGCAAGGTCAATTTTACTGTTTTTAAACTACAATTCTCCATGATTTTGTCTCATACATTCATGTCTTAAAATAATTATCGGACTTTGTCCATTTCATAATGTGTGATATAAAATATTTTTAAGATTGTGGCTACCAGTAATGAATCCTGAATTGTCTCGCTGTATAGTTGAATAAATCCGCTGAGAAGACACATCCTTGTCTTATATCCCTTTACAGAAAGACGCTGACGATACCATGGGCTAAACATGTGAGCAGCAGCGAGGTTTTGGAGAGAATGGAAACAAAATAAGAAACTTATATTTAACACCAGAAAGTGGCATTTGGGGTTTCTAGAGCACGTAATGAGGAAGGAGGGCTTAGAAAACATGATACTCCCAGGGCAGATTGAGGGGAAAAAAGGACAAGGGAAAGCGTAACATACATGATGAGCTTGGGGAAATGGATGGCAGAACAGGGATTCGGAGAAATAACAAAAGACAAAACATATTAGGAGACACAAGGTACAGGAAGATGTGGAGGGCCATTATCGCCTAACTTCTGAAGGGTAACGAACAAGAAGACGAACAAACATTCTTTATTTATGATATTAAACCAGTACAAAATTATTGTGTCTTGGTTATCAATATTTTATTAAATTCGTTTAGCACTTATGTGAGCATAGTTATTTCCAAAAGGCAATACTTTACGACAAATTTAAATGTTTTCTTTTTTTTTTATTTCAAAGAGTACAGTTGACGGTGTTTACTAGTTCCCCCACCAGGACGAGATGTGAAGCAAGGCCGTTTTAAAGTGGGTACCCGAGCGCGTACACGCGGGCAAGAGACAAAAAATTCCCCACAGCCTCCGCAGCCGTCGGTTGCGCTGGCCTAGGTGCGAGCACCGATCCCTCCCTCTGATGCAATGGGAGGGCGCGACCTCGGGCAGCTGTTCCCCAGGGCTGGGCACCTCTCAGTATAATTTTCTCAGTTGCCCCTCTGTCCTTTGACAGAGAACCCCCTGAGCGCACTGTGCCCAAAGACAGAGAAGCAACTGAGAGATGATAAGTAATGGCTTTCAAATCCCTCCAAGGAGGAATTTTCACGCTAAAAAAGGGTACAGTTGACTGTAGCTATATAATGGATTAGTAAATAAATGAAACAGCTAAATCAGCAAAATCAGGGAGTTCACAGATCGCAATCACTTCCGTAATGTTTATTTCAGATTTCAAACTACTGTACTAAACAAAAGCTAGTTTATCTCAGATAGAGTTACAAGAAAATAAAGAGGTTCCATACTGGATTGGAATTAAGGATTGAGTTGCTTTAACGTCATATCACCCTCATAGGGGTTATATGAAGCCATAAAAATTTTGGTATTGTAAGAACTTTTCGGGGATAAAAATGATTTACTGATGCAGGTAGTACTAATTAAAAAAATATCGTGGGTGGGAGATATGGAATCAGGCGTTTCACAAGGGTATTTGCGCGTAAGTTAATATAACGATCCCCACTGCAATTGGATCTCGGATCTCTGAATTTCCAGTTCAGAGCCGTTATACCTTACACCACCCGCATATCCAAGCTTACAAGACCTAGTATTATCAAACAGTCACCCATTTAGTGTTCGACGTTGCTTAACTTCGAGTATTGTATGAGAAACGACGTTTCGAAGTGACAATGAAAAGTATTAATATATTCTAATACTAGGCAAGTAGCCATAAAATTTTGTTAACTGGGGTAAGAAATGTCTTGTTAATTTTAGCGCTTCTTAAACTAAACCGCTGTCTTTTAATCGTCTGAGAGAACCTTTCGTTTCCTTCGTCGTAACAGAGATCCTCTTTGTGTTTTCAAAAAAGATTTTCATGGTAATTTTTCCGATGAGATTTCCTCTTTGATAACTCGACTTTATGAATTTAAGCATTCTACTAGATTGGCAGTTAGGTCTCATTAATTTTCTGTTGAATTTTCCAAATGAAACTGTAAGTTCTATTCCAATAATTTCCTGTTTTGCACTGCTCGCCTAAAGAAATACTTTCTTACTTTCCCAACTACAAACATATAAATGCATCATTATCTGATTCCTTGAATGTTATTCTTTTTATTGCCATTTCTCTATAGGAACGGTTTCTCAAGTTCTTTCCTGCCCAGTAGACCCTTGAGCTTTATTGGCTTTACACCTTTGTTTTGAATGAAATGAGTTTTTTTAAATGCCATTGTTTTATAATGAATCATGTACCAGTCGTTAGCTGATGTTTTATCATTTCAGAGAATAAATATGAAAGTGCAATTTCGTAATTGATATGGACCATTTTTCTCCAAAGACCTGAATTGTGAAGAAACATCTGCAACTGTATGCTAAAGATCTCATATGGTTCGGTTAGATTTTAGAGGATAGTAATAGTTCTTGCTTCCGAAGTATCAGGCCTATAGGGAGTACCCTGAAAGCTGTATTATATAACGCTCTAAATATTTCACACTTGATGTTGAATTCTATGTTGTTGTTATGCCACAAAACGAAAATAAGACTGTTTGGAAAATTAATATAATTTAATGTGTTCTTTTACACCTTTTAAAAAGTGCTATGCATTTTCCTCGATTTTTGAGTTCATGTTTTATTGTTTATCACACTTGCCATGATTTTCTTTTACTCTTATTTTTTTTATAAATATCGATACAAATATGCTATTTAATTGATTGTCTTCTTTATTTTCTAATGTTCACACGCTGGAGGAATTGCTACGAAAATTTAAACAGAATTCATATGGTTAATTTTATTTCGCTTCTACGTGAGATCGGCGACAAGGAAAACGTGATAACGCATTTTACAAACTTTCAATGAATATATTCTCAGTACACTTTATATATACATATATCTTTAAGGCAACATTTATGACAAAGTGGGGAAAGTTTTCGTATGTAGCAAGTAATAATTGTCGTAAGGAATATATAGAAGAAACCTCAAGGAATTTAAATAAAACATTATATGAACACAAAAAGGATATTTTGGTTTAGTTTGGTTAGTTTTTTTGACGGAATATCATTCACAGTGAGTTATTTAATGCAGACAAATTTTTATTGCTGAAATATAGTTTTCAAAAGTGTATTGCTGGTAATAATATATTGCTGGTAATAATTTTGTATTTCCAATATTCAATGCAAAAATGACAAAAAATATATTGCTGGTATTAAAACCTATTGTTACGCTTTCGTAGTGTTTTTACCCCAGTTTAGGGATTAACTATTTACCCATATATGGGACACTAACCTGTGCTAACACACCGGGTCAGGGTGGACCTAGGAACATCAGCATTTAAGAGGTGGTTCCACGGTCCTCAAAACTGCCTGATCAGAAAACTTGCTGCCGGTTGTAGTCTATCGTCTCAAAGATCTTTTACAGACCAACATACTAAATTTATTAGTTACTCGGCGTAATGCGTCCGAACATAATTTTGCTTTAAAAATACTACTCTATTTAAAGAGTGACCAATTTACTAAGACGAAAATATATAGAAAGTACTAAATTTACGTCCAGCTCATTGCAACGTTTTCCCTTTCATGGTAAAACTTCTGTTATCACGATGTGGGATATTTAATAAGAAAAGCGATGGAAACATGAACGAAAATAAAATAAATAAAACTGAAAAGATTTAATACTCAAAACTTATATTTAAAAACATATAATAATATAAAATAATCAGAGACTCCTCTTCCTCGTGCACATGCGCAGTCGCGTTAACGTAAACACAATTTAGTCCGATGAAGTCCAAAACGTGTCACACAAAAACTTTGTCTATTTTGTCATCGTTCTTTCTCTCAAATTGATCTTGATATAGAAAGAAATATATAGCATTTTCCGATATATATTGTGAAAGTGCTCGTATCCGAACGTCCTCATATTCCAATGTCCTCATATTCGAATGCCCTCATATCCCAACTTTAGATGTTATTATTTGGATGTTGCAGGAATATGTGACATTCTAAGTGTTTCCCTTTCTTTGCAGATAATTATTAGTAATTTGAAATGTATCAACCCACAGAAGAAACTTTAACTAAAGAAAGCGAAAAAGAAATTCTTTCAATCGAGGTCAGAGATTAGAGATTGTTGAAAAACTGGACGAAGTTGCTAATTCCTTGAATTTGCAAATTAACAAACAAGGATTGCTGTGCTTTTTGCATTCTGTTGAGGTTTCTTCTAGACTCGTTGAATTAAACTAGAATCATAGTACCCTTATACACATATTATTTTATCCACGAACACTGATTTACCAGTAATTTTTTTCTGTTTCTTTCTGTTGTTCCGTATTTCTCATTCATTGATGAAGCTTTAATTAATACGAAATATTTTAGATTTATAAAAAATTATATTTATTCTCTCGGATATATTCCATATTTTATCTATATTTGTTAACACACACACACACACACATATATATATATATATATATATATATATATGTAAAGCCACAAATGTTCAATATATATATATATATATATATATATATATATGTATTATAATTATTTTTTTAAAAATATGATTCCTTCGCTACATAAGAGTTCTCATGTTTCAAAAGCGAGATCCGAAAACCTCAATATAATTATTAAACTTAAATTGAATTAAAGCATCAATCCCTGATTCATTTTCAAGCGAAAATTTAGGAATGACCAATCTTGAAATTTACGCATTTTATGAGCATGTTCATTCGCAAAATTAATTACTATGGAAACGCCTGAGCGACATTGATATATATATATATATATATATATATATATATATATATATATACAAGTGTTCATATATATATATATATATATATATATATATATATATATATATATATATATTTATATAAAGTGAAATAGAAGTCAACACTTAGAGGCGACAGTCTGTTTCATGCTATATGCAATCGTCAGTGTTGACTTCTATGTTCACTTTTATATTTACACACGCTCTATCTCTGATATTGAGCACTTTATCGCATAAATATAGCACACCTTAAGACTATATTTCATCATATATATATATATATATATATATATTGAACACTTGCTTTATATATATTTATATATATATATATATATATATATATATATATATCAATGTCGCTCCAGGCGTTTCCATAGTAATTAATTTTGCGAATGAACATGCTCATAAAAATGCGTAAATTTCAAGATTGGTCATTCCTAAAACATCTGTCCATTACAGGGAAAATGCCAGCAGGAATGCGTGGTGTATCAAGTGAAAATTTAGAGAAAAATACTGAGGATACTAATCCTAAAACATACATAGGTGCTACTCAGGATAAATTTAAAAAAAGATATTATAACCACACGAGTAGTTTTAAGAATGCAAAAATTAAACATAGTACCACGCTATCTACCTACGTATGGAAAACCAAACAAGAAGATAATATAGACCCCATCCTTAAATGGGAAATATTAAAAAAATTCCCAAAATATAAAGCAGGCCATAAATTTTGCAAATTATGTGCTGAGGAGAAATTAGCCATAGCTTTATATGATCAACCCAACCAACTATTAAACTCTAAAACTGAAATTCTCAATGTATGTAGACATAAAAAAATCTTGGCTACTAAATTAGACGTTTTCCCGTTATTGACTTTCCACTATTTTTTTTTTTTTTTGTTGAATAAATATTCCCCCACCCCACTTAGGTTTTTTTGTTTTTGTTTTTTTGTTTTTTTTTTATTTTGTCACGTGGTATGATTTTAGCTATCACCTATAAATATGTGTTTCTCTTTGCCTCGTTAGCCAAACTTTCCCTGACGATCCGTTTAGGTGAAACCTAGGTAGGTTTGTCTGGCTCACTAGGATATATATATTGATAGAAAAGAAGAGTAGAATGAAAATGTTAGCTGAGTAGTGAGGCATATCCTATGACTATTGCTATTTATTAACTGTGTGCAAAACAATATAACTAAATTATTTGTAGGTAGTATCAGTTGGGCCTAAAGACATAGTATATAGTAAGATAAAAATTCTTATGTCCAAAATGCATGTCAATACTTTGCTGATGCTTGTGTTGTGGCCATTTATGTAGACCTGTTTATGAACCCGTATCTAAGAAAGAAATCACTGATACCCGAAGAAAACCGCTAGGCAAAACAATCGAAATATTATGATACTATTTAAACGATAATAGGAGTAATGAAACTACAGGAAAATGCATTTTAACACAAGAAAAGTTTAATGCAAATAAGGAAGGAAAGATTTTGCTACACGAATTTTTGGGGGGAGCTGAAATAAACGAGAGAGATATTTACCTTTAGAAAAGGGGATAAAAGAGTTGACCCTGGAGATTTTTAATTTTACCCAAAACGAAATATATGTGATTAGTGTAACGGTTATCAGCTTGTAAAATTCAATCGCGAAATCGAGTTCAAATTCCTTTGGCTATTCCTTGTTCTTCCAGCACAAGGGGTTTATGTCTCTCTATGACTTCCCATTGCTTGAAGTTCTTAGCATCTTTAATCTCGTTACCAATGCTTCCACCACCAATTCCGCCATCCACTCATACAAACTCGTCAGATAGGTGACCCTTTACCTCTCCCTCTACCTTTTGACTTTCATATGTCTTGTGAGTGCTCAATTCTCCAAGCCCTCCTTCCTCATTATTTACCCAATATATATCGGCTGTATCACTTCTTTTTCTGGATATATTGTCTTAGCTCCAAACCAACAGAAGGCAAACTTAAACTGAAGTCGCCGATAAGAGAAACTTGCCGGTTTTAAAATGTGTGAATTCAGTCAGTATTGTATGTAATTATGTTTTTTGTTTATTTCTATATTTCTTCTCTTGATTCTCTGCACTGTTTTCCTACATTTTTCTGAACGATTATATATATATATATATATTATAAATTTACTAATTTAAAAATATGGTCCTATCGCTACACAGGACTTACCATGTTTCAAAAACAGAAACTAAAAACTCTAAATTTAATTTTAGAATTAAATTAAAATCCTTAGTACTGTTTCATTTTCAAGCGATTTCTAGGATAACTTATTTTGAGATTTACTGAGTTTCTAAGCACATACATTCTTGGTATTATTTGTTAAGGTTACGGAGAAATTCATTAATTTTAACATGGTGTGGTAGGGTATTCATTTTTACTGACAACCTGTGTATCAAAATATTAGTTACTTTCCAAATGAGGTACTTAAAATAGTTAAGGTAGGGTAGGGGTGCCTCTTCAACAAATGATGACATCCGTTTTTCAACGTCGTCTGTTTTTTTTTTTGTTTTGTTTTTTTCATTAACGGAAGGTTTTACAGCACTTTAATTTTGCAGTTAAAGTTATAATAGTATTTACAAAGATTTTTTTTGAAAAGGGTCGTTCGAATATGAGTACGTCATATTAAAATACGATTTTGTTTTTTTCAGTTAACTTGCTTTCCTGATAACTACAATCTTTAAAAATTTAAATGCAAGGTCAATCGCCATCTTCTGTTGTCTTGAACCCCCTTCATCTTTTGTATTTTCTTCAATCCCCCTCTTTCCAATTCTTTTAATTCCCTTTTACTCTCTGTAACCTCTCCATACTAGTGACACTCCCATCTTGTTTGGGGTGAAATGATTTTAAAAAAGCCACTCATAAACAAAATGAATCTGTTGTAGAGCAATGATCGTTCATAATCTGGGGAGACATGACATTAAAAAAGTAGAGCATTACACAATAAAAACGGATATTATCATGTATTATTTATGGCGAAAGTCTGTAGCATTAAAACTTAATATTAATATATTGCCGTCCGATTTTTTTTTTTACACTACAATGAAAAAGGTTTATTTAAAATCAATATTCACTTTGACAGCTTTTATTTTCTGTTGATTTTCTGTTGATTGTAGTCTTGATGTTACTGATTCTATTGGCGTGGTTAAAACTAATGTTCAGCCTACTAAATATATGGCCTCAGTAGTAGCTGCGGATACCAAACATTAAAAGTTAAAACTAAAAACATCTATCGAGAACATAAATGTGTTTTTTTTCTAGAAAGAAATATGATAAGAAAACGGAGAAATATGTAATATCCCTTCTCTCCGACCCTGAAATGTAAAGGTAACGAATATTACTAAGAAGTTTGCTTTTTTTTTACGTTTCAGCAGTCATATCAGCAGGCCTTCTTCAGGTGTCTGTCGATCCTGGAAGCTTTTTGTGTGTTTCGAGCTATACACTTTATTTTATCTACAGGGATATATTGTTCCTCTTCCGTTATCCACATATACCTATATTTCGTCTTCTTATTTATTAATGCTCGGTTAGTGCTACCTCTGTTTTCACTATCTACATTTGTACTACCCTACCCAGTGATTGAAGCCATAGTTACTGTACGACCAAATTCACGAAACACCGCTTTTAGACAGGCTACGCTGAAGAAGTTGGGAGACGTAATGGCTGAAACGTTGGGATAAGGACATTAATGTAAATAATGTAAATATAACTCTTTAAATGAGTTTGAATATAACCAATAAGATCTTATTTAGCATAGAGCTTTTATGATTTAGGCAATGAAAGCAGCTCATCGGGGACGTTGGAGCTGATATATGAGATTTACACTCAAATGTTTCATGTACTGGCATCCAATATTTTCCTTGGTTTGGTTTGGTTTGGTTTGGTTTGTTTACGGCATATCAACCTCAGTGGGTTATTTAATGCCGACAATTTTTATCATGGCTGGTAATATTTTTTCTTCAAAAATGTATAGTTGGTAATAACTTTTATTTTTGAAAAATATAGTGCTGGTAACTTTTTTCTTCAAAACTGTATTGCTGGTAATTGTTTTTTACAAAGTATTTCTGGTATTAAAACCTATTTTTTACAATTACATTATGTTTTGAGCACAGTTTGGGGGCTAACTATCTACCCATATTTGGGACCCTAACAGGTGCTACAACCCCGGGTCAGGGTGGACCTGGGAACACCAGCAATTAAGAAGTGGTTCCCCGCTCCTCAAAACCTCCTTACAGTTGGACATAGTTTATCGTCTTACCCACGACGGGGATGTATTTTATCATCATACCCAGGACTGTATTTTCCTTGAACACCTTGGCATGACTATATTTAGTCGTCCCCCCACGAGGGCGTCATGTGACACAAAGCCTTTTTAACGTGGGCATTCCCGAGCCATTAGGCTCGGCCAAAAAATACCTCAGTTTGAACCCGTATAAACGGGTTTAGGCAATGAGCTTTTTACAAAATGAAGGAGACTCCGCCCTTCGGCGTAGCCTCCTTCGGGTTGCTCTCCGTCCGTAGACAGAGAGGTGAACCGAACCGTCGCTCAGAAAGTGAACGACAGACACCTTGGCATGACGATATCAAACATACTATGTTATCGGACCTAAATGGCTTGAATATATTTCATATGACAAAAGACCTTTGGTTTTCAATTCTCTTCTCATTCTTGACCGAAAATAAACCTCCGTGAGTCTAAATTCCAATGACGTCTTTGTTTTACATGGATGTCGGCCATGTAGAGCGGTTTTGTTTTAGGTTCGTTTTATTATGGTAGAAATATAAACAATGGCGTATATTTCATGACTTCTTTGACAACACACGCAGGCGAATATCTGAACATATTCTGTAAATCACCGACATTTATACTTGCGAATTTGGATAATTTTAGAAACTTTTTTTGTATCCCACTTTATTCTTCTATTTGTTTCATGTGGCCATTGTTCTGTTTGTGTCAAAGAATAACGCTCATTCAAATCCGTAGAGAACTATTTCCCATGTGGAGGCATTACTGAACTAAATATCTCTACGCCTGAATATTTGGCTTTAAAAGAAATATTTTTAACTTTACGTACTCTATCTATAATTAAATCTCTTATCACACAAAAAAAATCAATAATGGTTTGAAAATATACTTACCGAATAGCATGGAAGATAAATTTTGTAGAGTGTGCATATTTATATGACGGGATATATTCAGATATTTAGCATCATTGTTTCACTGCTGAATAGACTGGTTATAAAAGTAATTAATAATATTCGTTCTGGCATAACAAAAATATTCTATGTTCTTTTCCGAATTTAGAGGAAAAATAAGGTTCTGTTAAACGAAGCGCCGTTTCTGCACTCATTGATGGCGTTCTTCAACAAAGAAATTATTCATTCAAAAAGGTCATAAAAGACTTGACGCAAAATGAATAAAGACGCGAATTTTATTTATTTATAAAATTGAATTTTAACAACTGACTATGTTTTCATTTATCGGCATTATGCACGCACACACGTCCGCACATATGCCCCCATTCAAACACAGACAAACGAATATATACACGCACACCTACGCATACACACCAACCTGCCTCCACACACGCAATCAGGAACAAACATTCACACCTACACATACACACATGCACAAATAAATGCACAAATTTATAAATAATTATTTTTTTTTATTTTGACACACAAAAACACATTATCATGAAAATCAAACATGAACCAACTAAAATTACACGAATATACAGAAATACACAAAAAATTATACTAACTAACACTACCTGACAAAAAAAAAAATACGTGAAATGTAAATAACCAGTGAAAAATACCAGTTTTTTTTATTCGTCTATGTTCCATTAAGATGAAGCTCAAATAACAGCGAAACATGTTAAATTTATAAATCTTTCGTATTTGTTCATTATCCTATCATGCATATATATATATATATATATATATATATATATATATATATATATATATATATATATATATATATATATATTTATGCGTGTGTGTGTGTGAGAGAGAGAGAGAGAGAAAGAAAAAAAAGCAATATTCGATATTTATGTTGGGATCGGAACATTGTCTCTTTCTCACATTATTTTTTAAATGTAAGGAGATAATAAAATTCTATTTTATTTGCTACTACAAATTTCTGTATCAAGTGATCTAGCCTTGATCTGCTAGATCTCTTGATACAGAACATTGTATGGTAAATAAAAAAGACTGTTTCCTTGACGTTTCTCATTAGTATAAGAAAAGAATATATATATATATATATATATATAATGTATGTATATGTATATATATATGTTAAGATACTACATATTTGTATAAGTATATATATATATATATATATATATATATATATATATATATATATATATATATTTAAATAATATTTAAAAAAAATTAGAGACAATCAGGTAGTATACATACTTATATGTAACATGAAAAATAATTTTATATACTGTAAGTAATAAAGTAAAGTTGTAAGGAAAATTGTAGTTAAATAAAATGAGTTCTAAACTAAACTTCTTTTACTTAGTACTACACACACTTAAAAGAATCCAATAAAACATCTATAGTAAAATAAAATCAATATGAAATGCCAGAAGATGTAAGCTTATGAATGACCAATGTCCTTTGTACTTACATGAGAAACAATATATTACTAGGTTTATATATATAAAAAATAAAAGTTTACTGAATCAGTAAATTAAGTAACTATTTTTGCCGTCATTGTCATAAATTTTACTTAAAAAAAAAAATTACCCTAACATGCATACTTATACTTGTTGTAAAAATAATCCTACATAATATAAGGGATTCTAATACATTTAACTTTTCATAAAAAAAATATAGTATAATAAAAATTAAAAATGAG
>CAHIKZ030001716.1:0-22500 GCA_903632075.3 Acanthosepion pharaonis
ACTGTGTATGATATAATTAAATGTTGCAACTAATATTACACATTTCACTTCCAATATTTGTCATATGATTGATTTTTTCTATACAATTAAACTAAACCATTTAAAAAATTAAACACGACATTTCACACAACCAATAGAAGCAAAACACAGAATTTAAAAATTGAAATATAACTCTGAATCATTCCACTCCCCAAATTTCTAATGAACCTAAATAAATAGAGAAACATGTCAAGTTTATAAAAATTTCCTACTTGTTCTTTATTCAATCATTTTAAAAAAATTTAATCCATATTTTCAGCTCATATTTAAATTATATCAGATTTTATTATGTAAGTCAATGTTTTCACAATAAAATTGATATTTAATAAATATCATTAGTTATACTTAACAAGTTAAAGTTATATAAGCAATATATCATATGAGTTTCAATATCTGTTTTTATTAGAATTAATAACTAACTTGTTTGGTGGTGCAAGATTTTATTATGCAACTCAAAGATTGTTCATCATATTGTAAATAAATGTATAAGATAGAGGAATAAAACTTGCAAAATTTTTATGACCTTCAAAACTTACTTATACATAAGTTATAATACATTAATATAAAAGAATATTAATAAAACATCTATATAATAAATGCCAATGTTAGTGTTAGACTTTCAATTAAAGTGACAACTCTCAATAGCTCATCTCTTTTTTTGTTGAAATTTTAAAAGGTAAGCTTAAATATTAATGGAGTGCAGCAATCAATTTTGAGTTTATCTGTAGTTTATTGCATCTACTCCTCCTAACCTATTGTGATGAAGGCACAATCAAGAGCCCTCCACAGGAGTTAGTTTAAATGTTGCCTGATAGGGTGGCTTTTAAGATATTATTATTATAAATGTTATATCTAGTGGATACACATATTGAATAAACATCTTTGTTTTTGAAACAGTGTAATTCAATATCTATCAGTCTGAGTATTTGAGATTCTTAATAAAGTAATTGTTTTGACAGGTTTTTTGATTGAATCACTGTATTCAACCAACACTTTTATCCACTCAAGGACAGATGGCCCAGAAATAAAAATAATTGTTTGTACAGAAAGTAAGGACCTATGCACATAAAATTGTCTTTAAATTAAGGGGTGGAAGAAGAATTATCATTGAACTTTGTTATGGGACCTTACTCATGATAACATAATGGACTATTCTATACGTAATAAATACTGTGCCTCAAGAGGAAGCAGGTAGTTCAGTTTGAAGTCTGGAGTGATGTCGTCAGAAGTCTGTCAGTCAGAGCGTGTGAGTCAGTCAGTCGAGTCAGAGGCAGTCCGAAACAGAGTCACGTTCAGACAATTACTACAAGACATTGGAATAGTGATACTGGTCGAGACTACGTTATTCTCCCTACTAAATCTGATTGTTCGTACTAACACTTTCTACTTCTCTGTATATATTCCTGTTTGTAATATATCTGTGTTATTCCATATCCATGTTCGAGATCTTCTTTATTGGTTCTACCTTGGACTATCACCGTGGTACAAGGAACCGGACCATAACAAACTTTTAAAAGGTAAGCTTAAATATTAATGTAATACTTAAATGCAGCGATTAATTTTGAGTTCTTCTGTAGTTTATTGTTGCTTATTGTATCTACTTCTCTTTACTAATTGTGATGAAGGACCAATTAACAACCCCCTGCAGGACCTAGTTTAAATGCTGCCCAATAGAATGGCATTTAGACTAGCTCCAATAGGGTGGCTTTTAAGCTAGTATATAATATTAAAAAAAAATAAATAATTTATTCAATGTGGCTTCTGTTATTTATCATTACAACCTGAACATAACTTTGAAAAACAATGCAACTCTAAATCAGGGAAAGTCATTATCTGGCAATTGACTCTAATTTACTTGAAGGTAATGATGTTAGAGTGTTGGGATCTTGTTGGTGTCATGCCTTATAACATTCCACCTGGTGTAGTAAGCAGGTTCAGATATGCTGGTTAAAAGTCATCACCATCTTGGTTGTGTTGCTCAGAGTACCACATGTAAATACCATTTCAGTAGTTAAGCCAGAACTTTAGCAAAATATAACTCCAGACCTTCTAGGGTTCATCACCCACTTTTTCTTCAAACCTATAGACAAATAGTAGCATCTTTTTCCTATTCGAGGCAATGACCCCCCCAACACAATGACCTGGGCTGGATGTTTGGCCCTGATATCAACTGCTAATTCCATAATGTACTGATTGTTTTAGCAGTTTAAAACAGTTTCTGCTGTGAAGATTTTCTTGTCAGAGAATATTTTAACAGTGGACCTATGGTTCTTGAGAGATTTAAGTACATTCTTGCACCTATAAGTGTGCACCATGGCTATCAGAAGGTCATTAAATCATAGACCAAGATGCTGAAACAACATTTCATTATTAATCAGATATGTCTCTATGCTTGCCACATTTTGGATTATTTATAAATATTTATATTAAACTGTGCTCTATAACCTTGGTTGGCAACCAGTCTAGAAGATAAAAACTGAATTCAAAACATGTATTTCCAGGTAAGATCAAGTTTAAATATATATACTGTTCTTAGGATTTTGGGATATATATACAGAATCAGTGAAACAATTAAGGGTAGCTTCATCATAAAAGCCATAGACTTGAATATTTTAAAGACTTTTAACAAGGTGTGCTATAGGGGATTTGTACAAAATCTCCAGCTATGGTATCTTTTTAAAAGTCTATACAGTTATGAAGCACTTTCTTCCAGAAACATTTATGAAGGTTGCTAGTCTTCTAAAGTTCATGAAATCAATGCAAGGCTACTCAAGTCTCCCCTAATCTAACTCTAACAGATCATATATTTTGAAGATATCATATTTTAAAGAAGCACTTTTTAAAATCAAGATGTTAGGATCTTTACAGTTGATCTCTCCCCTAACCTAACTCTAACAGATCATATATGTTGAAGATATAGTTTAAAGGAGCACTTTTTAAAATCAAGATGTTAGGATCTTTACAGTTGATTGGAGAAATCTAACTTAACAGATCATATATGTTGAAGATATAGTTTAAAAGCACTTTTAAAAAAATCAAGATGTTAGGATCTTTAACAATGATCTCTCCCTAACCTAACTCTAACAGATCATATATGTTGAAGATATAGTTTAAAGGAGCACTTTTTAAAATCAAGATGTTAGGATCTTTACAGCTGATCTCTCCCCTAATCTAACTCTAACAGATCATATATGTTGAAGATATAGTTTAAAGGAGCACTTTTTAAAATCAAGATGTTAGGAGCCTTACAGTTGATCTCTCGCCTAATCTAACTCTAACAGATCATATATGTTGAAGATATCATAGTTTAAGGAAGCACTTTTTAAAATCAAGATGTTAGGACCCTTACAGTTGATCTCTCCCCTAATCTAACTAACAGATCATATATGTTGAAGATATCATAGTTTAAAGAAGCACTTTTTAAAATCAAGATGTTAGGACCCTTACAGTTGACCTCTCCCCTAATGTAACTAACAATGTTGAAGAAATCATAGTTTTAAAAAATCTTTATCTTTACAAGAGTCAGATTAGGTCTAAAAATGGAGTATTGCTGTCATATCTGGTTTTGAGCTGCCCCATCCTCTCTTTCCAGTCTTGATTTGGAGTTCAAGGATATTTATATGGCACTGGGAGGATGAATTATATTCCATTTGACTGTCCTTTTCCAAAAGATAACATTGCAAGCCTATCTCTACAACTATTACCAGAACAAATGTTCAAATGAGCTCCCCAATCTTTAGTCCGCGCCTTTATGACTAAGACTTCCTATGTTAGGTTTATGGAATTGAATTACCCTCATTCCTTCTAGATTCCATTTGTAAGGAGGAAATTCCATTCAGACAGCTTTTTCCAAAGAACTGCTACTGTGTAGACTCTTACATGCATACTTCCCTGAACACTACAATGTCAACATGTTCAAGTCAAGGATCAATTATCTATCCCCCTTATTCTCATAATAGTCACTTCATACTTATCCATATTTATTCATATAATTATTCTCACTTAGTAACCCTCTACTTTGAGTAGCTCTTGAGCCTTGTATTGAGTGAGCTTTAGTAAAAAATAAATATTATTCTGGAGTAGTTAAGCTCTGCCATAATAAAACATGAAAAGGCCTTAGAGATTTGTAGGAAATCCGATCCAATATATAAACGTGCAGACACACACACACATACACACACACACACACACACACACACACACACACACACAATCTGCGTTTTATAATAAGTAAGATTTTCTAACATTTTCTCAACAAGCATTTTCAAAGGTTTGACTATAAAGTCAAAGTACCTAAAATTTAATAAAATATTGAACTGCTCAGAATTATATTAAACTTCCTAAATGCAAGTATATTGACAACACCTCATAAAAACACCCATCTTTATACTTTACTGGAATATTTTAAATTAAAAGTAAGTAATATTTGTTTCAAATCAGATTAATTAAACTTTAAATCAGCTAATCTACCTAAAATTAAGTTCCAGAAAAGTATACTTTATTTTTTAAAGATTTTTCAATAAAGGATTATGTTGAGTTTTGTCAGTATGAATGATTTTAGCATTTTTACTGATAACAATAAAAACCCCAGTCAATTTAACTCATTTTAAAATACAACAAAGTATTTACATATCGAAAATATCAAATTCATTAGTTAAGAATTAAAACTAAAATAAAAGCTTCAAGAAAGATTTTTCAAAATGCATTTTAAACTTTAAATATGGCTTTTCATTATGTATGACATGCTACAACAATTATATTTGTAAGAATTTTTTGTCATTTCTTTTATTCTGCAAGAAATATCAACCTTTCACTTGACAGTGTCTTATTTTTGAGAATGGCAGTGTTCAAACTTAATTTACAAATCTATCCAAGAAGTAAAAAGACTTAAACAAAAGCAAAATTTCATGAATGTGTGTGTAAAAGAATGTTAAATTCATGTATACACACATGTACAAAACAGAGTAAAAAAGTGGAATGAAAAAGACGTGGAACAAATTGAAAAAAAAAAAAACAAACAAAAAAAATGGAAATACCATTTAAAACCACAACCCCTGAAAACAGGAAATTTTACCAAGAAACTTCAAAGTTGGGATAAAGTTAATATTTAAAAGTTAAGTAATCTTTTCATATATATTTTTTTTTTTTTTCATCCATAGAAGTGAGGTCTGATGATCTGGAGAAAAAGAAAATCTCTGGTGAAATAAATTATAACAATGGAACCTTAAAGTGGTCTGTTTTTCTTTAAATTAAATTTGCTCTGACATAACATTGAGCTCTCCGGATTTCGTCCTCCTTGGGATTATCCATACGGATTACCAGATTTTCTTTACTTAATTATATATAACATTGTACCAGCTATATTTGTAAGAATATTTTTGTAATTTTTTTTTTATTCTGCAAGAAATATCTCTCTTGAATTTTCAATGCCAGGTGACAGTGTCTTATTTCTGAGAATGGCAGATTGTTCCAAGATATTTACAAATCTGTCCAAGAAGTAAAAAGACTAACTACATGAAAGTGAGGATTACAACATAAAAGATTAATAGATAATAAAAATACAAAATAACAATATAAAAAATATATGCAAATATAGTCACATGTAAAACAATTGTATTAATAGTAAATCTTAATAAAATATTTATCACTTTCCATTGAATTAGGTACCAATCCACTTATATGGTAGCAAATATTGGATAATTGCCTCAAAGATGAAGAAGGTACTTGAAGGAATAGAAACGCAGTTCTACAGAAGGATGCTAAGAATACTATGGGCCAAACATGTGAGCAACAACAAAGTTTTAGATAAAATGCAAACAAAAATTATGCTTATACTTAGTATTAGGAAAAGATAGTTGAAATTGCTAAAGCACATAAAGAAGAAAGTGGGCTTGGAAAATTTGATACCCACAGAACAAAGGAAAACAGTGCATATAGTACTTAGCAAGCTAAAGTTAAATGGATGGCAGATCAGAGTTTAGGAGAGATAACAAAAAGATAAAATTTATTAAGAGCTACAAAGGACAGGAAATTGTGGAGAATCATGATCAATAACAGCCTGAAAAGACACAACATATAAGAAAAACGAACTTGTGTAAACAGATGGTGGGAAAACATTTAGGAGAGTTAAGAAAAAGACAAAATTTACTAGGAGCTACAGAGGATAGGAAATTGTGGAGAACCCTGATCCCTAACAGCCTGAAAAGACACAGCATATAGAAGAAGAATGAATGTGTGTAAATGGATGTTGGGACCAGTTTAGTACAGTTAACAAAAAAAAAAAAAAAAAAATTATTAAGAGCTACAAAGTACAGGAAATTGTGGAGAGCCATGATCACTAACAGCCTGAAAAGACACAACATATAAGAATGAACCAACTTGTGTAAATAGATGGTGGGACAAGGTTTAGGAGAGTTAATAAAAAAAAAGACAAAATTTACTAGGAGCTACAGAGGATGGGAAATTGTGGAGAGCCATGATCGACAATGTCCTGAAGGGACTCAGTATATAGAAGAAGAATGAGCTTGTGCAAACGGAAGGCAGAACAAGGTTTAGGAGAGATAACATAAAGACAAAATTTATTAAGAGGACAGGAAATTATGGAGAGCCATGATTGTCAATGTCCTGAAAGTACATGGCATATTGACGAAGAATTAATAAAAAAAGATTCTAATGGATATATGCAATCAGTTTTTTTTTATTGTCATTAAGTAATAAACTCAAGAAATTGCTATATAACTAATTGGAAAATATATTTAGAGATTGGAGAGTAAAGATTTATCAAAATATGTCACCATTTTTGACTGAATAGGCAAACAATGATTACTTTTTTAATTATAATTCAATTGTTGATAATAATAATAATAATAATAATATTGGTTGCATTAGGTTTATTTAAATCATTTAAATTTATTACTTAATGAGCAAATAATCTATTATGTTTAATTCTTTCGTAATTATTAATATTATAGAATTTTCTCAATATTTAATTTTTATAATTTTTTTTTTTATTTATAGTCATTACTTCTCAAAGAAGTGTTTGAACTTGTCCTATTTGTTGTTTTTTTTATTGCCATGTTTTGGTAGATCCATTCTATGCATTTGATCAAGCATACAAACAATATGTAGAGAGTTTGGGGTGGAGGGTGTTTTCTCAGGAAATAATAGCGACTATCCTGCATTATTTTCTGATTAAATGTACCTCAAAAAAAGAGAGTGACAGACAGACCCCTCCCAACTCTTTTATTATAGATTGCACACTTGAAAAGTATAGGGCATATGCTGGATGTAGCAGAAATACCTCCCACATAACGGTAAAACATTAGCTTCATGAATGAGACCTTGCTGCTTATGTGAGGGATTTTTGTCAGACTTTCTATAAGAATTTTTATTGAAAAATTAGCAGACCATGTTAAATTTAACAATTATATACAAAAAGTAAATTAGTTAATGTTTAATTCACTTATAATCCTATTAATATTACAAGTTATTATATTTGTAAAATAAAATTAATTACATTAATAAAAAAGTTAAAAAATTGAATTTCATACTTTGAGGAAAATTGCTTTAATTTCATTAATGAAATAAAATTTATGAAAATCTTAAAATATTACAAATTAAAAGACAATAAAAATTTAATATTTTCATGATGTTTTTAATTTTTTGTTAATTTTTAGTAAAATTAATATATTAGTATATGTTATAAACATATATAATTAATATATTTTTATTACTTAAGTTTTTAGTAGATACTCATATTCGAGTAGACATTCTGTTTATTTATTAAGCACTATATATGTTTATTTTCATCTGCTGGACTGAATATATATGTTGAGATACAAAAGTGAACAAATATGAATATTTGAGATTCTGTGAAAGGTCTATAAGGCACTATTCAATTTTGCTTGATCGTCAACACACTTTGTGGCTAAGTCAATCTTAAGCATGTCAAATCAAACAATGGTTTCTCCTACCAAGGGGGACACAGGTTCAAATCCTTCTAGAAAATACATATTTTTATCAAATAGGCTTGCACACAAAAATATATTGTTTAATAAATAAACAGATCATCTACTTTGATATGGGTATCCATTAAAAAATAATGTTTAAGTAATAGAATCTGTTGGATTACTAAATAAAAATCCATCACTTCTTTACGAATTGCTTTGTTAACATTAGGATATGAAATTGAACAGATATGAAAGTTTTGAGAGTCTGAGAAAGATTTGTGTTTCTATTCAACATAACTTGATCATCAATGCACTTTGTGGCTGAAATGATGTAAGGCACATTGGATCTAATCCTTTCTTGCCCAATATACTATTTTCAACATAAGTTACAATGACATTCCCCCAAACTTTCATAGATTGTTCAACTCAACAAAAGGTGCTTTCCAAATAATATAATAATTTTAGTTATTAATCCAACAGATTTGATCACTTTAAACGTTATTTTTAGTGAATACTTGTATTTAAGTAGACACTATTTATTTATTAAACAGTATATTTATTTATTTTTGTCTACTGGCATGAATATTTGAGAAATCGTATTAAAGAAAAAAAATACCCTCTCAAGCAGGACTCAAACTTGTATCGCTCCTTTTTCTTTAATAAAATTTCTTGAATATTTAGGATAGTAGACAAAAATAAATAAACTGTTTAATAAATAAACAGATCGTCTATTTAAATATCAGTATCCACTAAAAATAATGTTTAATAAAATCTGCTGCATTACTAAATTACTTCTTTAGAAATTAATATGATATATTAATTATATTTCATATTAAGTTCCATTATATCAATATGATTGATACATCTGAGTATATTTATATTTGTTTTATATATGTTTATAATTGTTCACATAAGATTAATTAATCTTTATTTTTCATTACCAATAAAATATTTTTAAAAAACTAGCAGCCTGAGAATATCCTAAGTAAATGTAAAAACATTAATGCATATCAATAAATAATTTAAATATTTGTTTTTAATCATTTCACTCCAAGCAAGGTAATAAAGCCACTAAGACATAAGGGGTTACTGAGTGTTAGAGAATATGAGAGAAAAAAATAAATAAATAAACACCATTAAGGTGAACAATAAAAGAACAGGAATTAAGGAGGCATAACCATTTACATTTCATTTAAATTTTTGAAAATCAAAGTTGACTGGGAAGCAAGAAGCCAGTAGAGAGTTCCCCAAGTGAGAGAAGAAACTGTTAACATAGAATTTACAGTAACATTTGACCATTTGAACTTTAAAATGTTGAGACTTTGCCACCAATCTAGTACTGCACTAACTTTATAAAGTCTAGCCACCATGAAAGAAAGTTCATCAGAACAATTACCATGAAAGTATTTATAGAAAAGTTACAGGAAAGCTACATTATGGCAGTGGGAAAGAGACTAAAGCTGAGATGCCAGGTCAGGATCAATAACATTGCAAATTCTTTTCTAGAATTTATCAAGAATCTAAATATATAGTAGGAGCACCAGACTACGTGTGACAGCAATATTCAAAGCAAGGAAAAATTAATAATAATTAATCATTACTACATGCCAATAAATAAAGTCTGTGTTCAAGTGAACTCCATTTTTTAGAAAATGTTCTACCTTTCATAAAATACAAATTTGTTGATCTTATATTTTTATGAGGGTGTGTTAAAAAGTTCCTGGCCCAACCCACTTCCCAAAATCTAACCAAATACCTAAAAATACACATTTTTTTAAATCCCTTTTTTGGTCAGGCTGAGAATTTTTCAGCACTTCCTCATATACTGAATTTGAAATTCTTCTATATGTGCCAGGTCCCTCCATGTCATAGGTGGCTCTCTTCAACTTCCTATCCTTTGTTGCTCTTAACAATGTTTGTCTTACTATCTTTCCCAGTTCCTGTTTTGCCATGAATATACACAAGCTGCCTAGGTAGGTTGATCATGGCTCTCCACAACTTCCTATCCTTTGTAGCTCTTAACAAGGTTTGTATTTTCACTAACCCTTCCCTCTCTCTGTTCTGCCATTCATTTACACATGCTCATTAGGTAGGTTGATCATGACTCTTCACAACTTCCTATCCTTTGTAGCTCTTAGCAATGTTTGTTTCTTCACCATTCTTTACAGTCCCTGTTCTGCCATTCATTTACACAAGCTTGTTAGGTAGGCTGATCATGGCTCTCCACAACTTCCTACTCTTTGTAGCTCTTAGCAATGTTTGTCTTTTCACTATCCCTACCAATCCCTGTTCTGCCATTCATTTACACATGCTCATTAGGTAGGTTGATCATGGCTCTCCACAACTTCCTATCCTTTGTAGCTCTTAGCAATGTTTGTTTCTTCACCATTCTTTACAGTCCCTGTTCTGCCATTCATTTACACAAGCTTGTTAGATCATGACTCTCCACAACTTCCTATCCTTTGTAGCTCTTAGCAATGTTTGTTTCTTCACCATTCTTTACAGTCCCTGTTCTGCCATTCATTTACACAAGCTTGTTAGATCATGACTCTCCACAACTTCCTATCCTTTGTAGCTCTTAATAAAACAATATGAAGGAAATTACTTATTGTAATCACATTAAGACATTTTTTTTTAGATAACAGTAACCTAAAGGATATAAATTTTGCAACAATTCATTATTACAAATAATGTTATTAAATTCATTGTTATAAACTACTTTGCATTATAAAAATATCAACAGGAAATTTATTGACTTTAAATTCATCATTAGTATAATGTGAGAATATCTTATTTGTAAGTAGGGATGATCAGTCTGTGGGACCAGTAAAATCAAATTGTACTTTCTATTACAGAATAGATTTTGTCTACATCTCTGAGATTAGGTATTATGATTACTTACATTATTCAGACTGTTATCCTCCTCTTCCTTGCAATATTCACAACATTTCAGTAGTTGTATGCTCTGGCCTTCTTCAGGTGATTGAAATTTCAAACTGAACCCTTTAGTTCATTCACTGGGATAGATTATTCTAGTTCCGGAAGAAACATAGCACATGGAACTAGAATAATCTACCCTGGTGGACAAAATAATGGGTTCGGTTTGAAAATCCAATCACTTGAAGAAGGCCTGAGTGTACAACGGCCGGAACATTGTGAATATGGCAATGAAGATGAGGATAACAGTCCAAATAATGTAAATAATGTAAGTAAACAGAATAGATGATTTAGATTCCTGAGGCTGATAAGTAGATTGGTGCTGGAATATTTTCACTAGCATTTATTATGTTATTTTTATTTATTTTTCTTATTTACTAAGAAAAGGTACACTCTCATTGTAATCAGAGAGTATGTGTAGCAATCAATTTGGAATAGAATCTTTTAGATAAAAATAATCAGCTGATTATTTTTATTAATAGGCAAGAGATAAAAACTGAAGCAATTTGCATTCATTGTTATAAGCAACTTTTCATTAGAAGAGAAAAAGATAATTTGAAATGTATTGAATGTATTTTTTCATTGATTTTAAATTAATAGTTTGGGAACAACTGATTTTTATAACAAGAACTGTTTCATAATACCATTACTGGTTATAATAAACAGTTTCCTCAGTAAAAGTAGGATGCAGACATTTTTTTCAGTTGTCCCACCCATTTCATAAAATTTTAGCAAATGAGCAAACATTGAATTTTGTTTTTAGGTCAGGCAAAAACTATAAAAATCCCAAATATTGTTATTTAAAATGTTTTTAAAAAAACTCCATCAAAGAGTGACAAAGGAAAGGAAATTGTGGAGAGCCATGATTGCCAATGTCTTGAAAGGACATGGCACATAGAAGAAAAATGAATTTGAATAAATGGATGGTGAAACAAGATTTAGGAGAGATAACAATAAAAACAAAATTTATTAAGAGCTACAAAAGACAGGAAATTATGGAGAGCCATGATCGCTTATGTCCTGAAGGGACATGGTGTGTAGAAGAAGAATGAGCTTGAGGAAATAGATGGTAGGGCAAGATTTAGAAGAGATAACAAAAAAAAAATTATTAAGAGGACAGGAAATTGTGGAGAGCCATGGCGGCCTATGTCCTCAAGGAACATGGTACATAAAAGAAGAATGAGCTTGAGTAAATGGATGGTGAAACAAGGTTACATAAAGAGAAAATAAAAAAGATGCGAGAGATAATATAAAGATAAAAATTTATTAGGAGCTACAAAGGACAGGAAATTGTGGAGAGCCATGATCCCTAACAGCCTGAAAAGACACAGCATATAGAAGAAGAATGAATGTGTGTAAATGGATGGTGGAACCGGTTTAGTACAGTTAACAAAAAAAAAAAAAAAAAAATTATTAAGAGCTACAAAGTACAGGAAATTGTGGAGAGCCATGATCACTAACAGCCTGAAAAGACACAACATATAAGAATGAACTAACTTGTGTAAATAGATGGTGGGACAAGGTTTAGGAGAGCTAATAAAAAAAAGACAAAATTTACTAGGAGCTACAGAGGATGGGAAATTGTGGAGAGCCATGATCGACAATGTCCTGAAGGTACATGGCATATTGACGAAGAATTAATAAAAAAAGATTCTAATGGATATATGCAATCAGTTTTTTTTTATTGTTATTAAGTAATAAACTCAAGAAATTGCTATATAACTAATTGGAAAATATATTTAGAGATTGAGAATAAAGATTTATCAAAATATGTCATTTTTTTTTGACTGAATAGGCAAAACAATGATTACTTTTTTAATTATAATTCAATTGTTGATAATAATAATAATAATAATAATAATAATAATATTGGTTGCATTAGGTTTATTTAAATCATTTAAATTTATTACTTAATGAGCAAATAATCTATTATGTTTAATTCTCTCGTAATTATTAATATTATAGAATTTTCTCAATATTTAATTTTTATAATTTAAAGAAGAGTCATTACTTCTCAAAGAAGTGTTTGAACTATTTGTTGTTTTTTTTATTGCCATGTTTTGGTAGATCCATTCTATGCATTTGATCAAGCATACAAACAATATGTAGAGAGTTTGGGGTGGAGGGTGTTTTCTCAGGAAATAATAGCGACTATCCTGCATTATTTTCTGATTTAATGTACCTCATCCCACCCCCTAAAAAAAGAGAGAGTGAGAGAGTGACAAACAGACAGACCCCTCCCACCTTTTTCATTATAGATTGTGTACCTAAAAAGTATTATTTTCTGATTTAATCTGGTTCAGAGAGAGAGAGAGAGAGAGAGAGGCAGAGACAGAGAGACAGACAGAATGAGACCCCTTTTGCCTCTTTCATTATAGATTGCACACCTGAAGAAATCTGTAGAATGAATTTAAAAAATATGGGGACAGGAGTGACATAACTAATAGTCCAAGCAACTCTTGCAATGATAATTATAAAATGTATCTGCCATACAGGTAGTAAAGCTGAAGAAGGCAGTAGAATGTATTGGCTGAAATATTATGCTGATAACAACACTAATAAAAACAAATTCAACTACAGAAATTTCATCTTTTTATTCCTTACTGGGTAGTAATGACTAATGGCATATAAAACAAAATTATCAATCAGAGTTCAAATCCTGGTCTAGTCTGTTGCATTCCCTTCACACTAATGTCCTTGACTAATGTATGAACCCATTCCCAGCCTCTCCTTAACAACTATGGATCAAATATCAAGATAGGTTGGGTCCTCGAATATTAGAAGCCTATTCTGAATTCCAAATCATTTAATCTTTCTTGAGGAAAATTATGGCAGTGTATATTTAAAGATATTAAAAGAAAATCTATGGATAGACATGATCTATATCTTGGAGACAAAAAGTTCACTTGTTTATTTATTACAACAAAATATAAAATATACCTAAAGTTTTTTTTACTTACTTTTTAACTTATCAAGGATTTCCCCCTTTTAAATGTATTACATTTTTCACTTATTAAATAACTTTCTTTTTACTTACTTATATATGTAAGTTCTTTTTATGTTCTGCCTAATAAAATTACCTCTTTTTTTTAATAATTATTTACACTTAAAAATATTTAATTATATATCTTTTTATTAGTTATATACCAGCTTCTTTTACTTACTTCTCTCTCTTGATTAACTACCTCTCTCTCTTCCTTCCTTGTTTTTTTTATCTCACCTACCATCCCAGTTTGTACTTACCTGAACCTCCTTCATTGTCCTCTTAGAAAACAATTCTCACCTGTGACATTTAAGCTTTGCCCTTTTGCCTGCCTTTATTTACTTTTCCCCAATGAAACACCTGTGAATATAGGTTCCATTACTTAAAGCAAATATATATATATATATATGTGTGTGTGTGTGTGTGTGTGTGTGTGTGTGTGTGTGTGTGCATAAATTGCAGACACATAAATATATATATATATATATATATATATATATATAAACACCATAATAAAATATATATATAATTACATATGAAAAATATATTTTACATAAATTTCATGTATCCATTAATATAAATATCAATCTCCAATATGCACAAATACAGACTCAGCTAGGTTTGCATATACAAATGCATTAAAAAATAAGCTATAAATATTATATATATACATATATATATATATGTGTGTGTGTGTGTGTGTGTGTATGTTTAGGCAGCAATCCTTCTTTCATGCACATTTCATTGAATACGACAGACAAGGTGCTTTTATTTAGTTTTTTATACAATTTCTCATGCAATGTAATACTTTTTTTTTTTCAGATGAAAAATTATATAAAACCTGTCCGAATGTCCTTTTTATCCAAGCGCTTTTGGCTATACATTTAGCCATTTTCAAGGATTAAATATTTTAACTGTTCAATAAGAAATAGTTTGTTGCATGTATTTTGTAAAATGTTTTCATTTTTCAAAACACGGTCAAGATATTGTATCCTTGTTCAAAGTTAATATTATTAAGTGTTGTTTTTTTTTTGTTTTTTTTTATTAATAAGGCTTCCATTATTTTTATCCTTTTTGTGCATGTAGATGATGCTATTAGTGTTGTCAACAAGTATGTTACCAATAGGGTCCGGTAGGTCTCCATGAATATTTAAATGAGATCTAATTGAGCTATGGTCAGAAAGGTGTATTTGAGCCTAGATCATCATGACAATTGTATGTGGCCCTATATAATTTTTCAAATTTATATATATAGATATACAATGAAATATCATATATATATATATATATATATATATATATATATATATATATATATATATATATATATATATATAATATATATATATATATATATAATAATTCAATAACCAATATATATATATATAATATATAAATATGCATATTTATATATATATATATTACATATATTATATATATAGCAAATATATATTCCAAATATATATATGGATAGAATATAAGACATATATATAAAATATATATATTTTATATAAATATATATATATATATATATATATATATATATATATATATATATATATATATATATAATATATATATTTTATATTTATATTTATTTTACATATAAAATCCAAGTTCAATATATATATATTATAAACTATATATATATCATATTGAAAAACAAAAATAAAAATATAAAACATATCTACTTCTGTGAAAAGAAATAATTAAAATAAAAAACAAAAAAACTAAAACCTTAAATAAAATTCAATAGTTTCTGGAAAACAAAAAAAAAAAAGTCTTTTTAAATATATATATATATTTATATATATATATATATATATATATATATATATTTATGAATAAAATTTTAAAATAATACATATATTTATACACAAAAATTATGAATAATATATACAATATATATATATAATTAAAAATTATAAAAAACAGTTTAATATAAATTCAAATAATATTAAAATATAAAATATATAACATGTTTGAATAAAAGATATATATGCTAGATAATTTTGACAATTATATAAAATGTTATGAATTAATGATGTTTCAAATACCGACGATTCATATTTAAATCGATTAAAATGAAATATTACAAACATTTTTTTATTTATACACAAATTCATTGAATATATTGTTTATGAATATATAAAAAAATTATACACACAAAGAAATATATAAACGTTAATATATATATATCATACCACATATATATATTTATATACGTATGTTTATATATATAGATATATATAAATATATTAATATAAATACAAAAACATATATATATATAAACACAAAATATAGGGTAATTTAAAAAAATTTAGATATTGATATAAATTTCAGAATTTGAATACATTCATATTATATTTTACAAATTCATTATATATATAAACAAATAAATATATATATATTTATCTATCTTTATATATAAATAAATACAAATACTCATATATATATATATATATGATTATTTATATTGTTATTTACATTTAATAATAAAGGAAATATATATTTTAAATCGCACTAGGCATATATATATATTCACACATATATTTTGATATGAAAATGTTACATAAGTGCCATTTCGTTGATCGAACAAACCGGTGTTACAACATGAATATACATATATAATTAAAATAAATGAATATCATAAATCATGGTTATATATATATATATCATGTACACATATAACACAGGAGAATACATAAATACATATAAATAAATTAAATTTTTATATAAATATATAGATATAAAACTTATATAAGAAGAAATTCGTGAATAAAAATTTTAAAAATAAAATATAAGTAGCCATTCCGTTTTTTTTTTTAATAACAAACTTTATAAAATAGTCTACCAATTTTCAAAAATATATTAATAAACAAGCAGAAGAAAATTCATTAAAATTAACATATTTAAAAAATTGAAGAAAAAAGATTGAATGGTTTTAACCAGCAAAAAATATCTCATTCTAAAAAAAACCAGACGTCAACATAACTGTGGATCTATAAATGGATTAAACAATGTAGAATGAAAGAACAAATATAAATTATTGCTAAAGTCATCTTTTCAAAAAAAAATTATAATTTTAAATTAATGAAGAAACACACAAAGAAAAATGACCATGAGAGTCACGAGCTACTGGTTTGGAAAAAATAAATGTTTATTGATATGTAATTCATAGCTTTATTATATTACATTGTGCACTATTTGATTAACTCAGTGTGCAATATCTTAAATATACACACACAAAAAGGATTTTATATAAAGAATATGGGAATGATCTGTTAATTACATAAGAATAAATTAAAAAATTTTGCTAAATTCTACCAACAAGGTCTGTCTAATTTTGTATTTTTTTTTTCTATTTTTCAAATAAGATGTTGTATAATGGAATCAAAATCATGGATAAACTGTTCAAAATTCATGATTTATTCTTTTTGTTTAAATACTTTCATTTGTTTCAGTCATCAACAAGAACTGGTGTTACTAGTGTGACTAAATCCTGGCATTTTTGGGAATAGTAAGATTCAAATTCATTTAAATGTCCTGTTTAAAATGATTATGTAGAGATAGACTGCACCAAATATTTACATGTAATGTGTTATTATTTTGTAAGAATATCAAATATTTTATCCATACTTTATTACTATAGTAAAAAAAAAATCTCCTTTATGAACAAACAAAAACAACATGCTTTTTTTTTTCAAAAAACACATATTTAAAGAATTTAAATTTTTAAATTGTTCACCTGTCAATAATTTTTGGAGTTTAAATTTGAACAAATTTTGACTTCAGGCAAAAATAGATAAACCTATCTCAATAAAACATTTATTTCAAAATGGGATTTATTTTTTGGTTATAACACTGCTTTTTCTTATCAATTATCAGTTTTGACAAACATTTATTGTTTTAAAAAAAATTATATTATACTAATGCATACCAATAAATTTTTAATTTTTAAAAACTTTTCACCCAAAACAAGGCAATAAAAATACTAGGAGCAAGGGTTTACTGAGTGAAGAAAATATGATAAAAAAACTACTATTAATGAGAGAGGATGATAAAAGAATAAGCAATTAAAAAGACTAAAAAAAATATTGACATTGCATTTGGTTTTTTGAAGAACAAAGGGAATAAAGCCACTAGGATGCAAGGTTTTATGAATGATAGAGAATAAAGAAAAACATACTAAATAAGAGAGAAAAAAAAAAGAACAAGAATTTAAGAAGACAGAAGATATCGATTGACATGCTAATTTTTTTTTTTGAAGAACAAAGGGAATAAAGCCACTTGGATGCAAGGGGTTAATGTCAAATGTTAGAGAATATGGAAATCACTACTATTGAGGAAAGAGATTAGAATAAAAGCAGATATTTTAAGAAGAACAAAAGTAACGATTGATATTGCATTTAAATTTTTTGAAGAACAAGGGAATAAAGCCACTAGGATGCAAGGGGTTACTGAGTGTTAGAGAATATGAGAAAAAATTATTATTAAGGAGAGTTTTTTATAAAAAAAAATAATTAAGACAGAAGAATATAAATTGATTTGAAGATTGTATTTAAAGATTTTTTTAATCAAAGTTTAATCATCCAAAGTGCAATAGAAGAAACGGTTAGCATAGAACTAGAAAGTTAGATCTAGCCATTTCAACTGTGAAATGATGAGACCTAACTGCAAATCTAGTAGTACAGTTAAATTCATAAAGTTTATACACCATAGAGGAAATTTCATCAGAACAATTATCATGAAAATATTTATAGAAAAAGCAGAGGGAATTTTATTTTATCTATCATTGGGAAAGTTCCTTTTGAAGCTTGAGATGCCAAGTTAGGACCAATAACATTGCAGATTCTTTTTGAATTTTATCAAGAATTTCTAAAAATACATAGCAAAAGCACCAGACCAGATATGGCAGCAATATTCAAAGCATGGACGAATGGTAGATTTATAAATATTAAGATAGATTATGGAGAAAAATTGAATATAACAACACACTGAACCAACTTTTTTTCTGCAGATTTAACAATTGAATCAATTATTAATTCCTTCTTCATTTTGGAAATTATTAGTTTGAAAAAATGCCAAATGACATCACCTCTCTTTATTGAGTGGAATCATTTCATTGAATTGCTTAATCAAAAATTAAAAAGGACCTGATATCAAAACTGATGAGTTGTAAATAGAATGTTGAATTCAGTGGGTGACATAGAATCAATAATGTGTATGAAAATTTGAATAGTTATGCTGTTCAAATCTCAGCTTAAGTCAGTTGCATTATTATTATAATAAATTTTTGAAGATTTGGGAAAAATAATAAATCTCTTAATTCACCAAATATGAGTTAAATAACAATATACAAGATGTGCTGAATTAAGCAAAAGTGAAAAATCAGATTTTCATACTAAACACTGTTTATTTTTGTTTGAATAAATTTTAATTTGTTCATTTCATTATAATTTTTTTTTTAATTTCAGATTAAAATGGTTAATGAAATAGAATAATATTATTCTAATTTATTTTTTAATTTTATTTTATTTTGACAGTAATTTTTTGATATTTTATGTAGGGTTTCGTTAAAACAAAGGTTTATCACCAAAAGATCAATAGTCCAGTCAGTAGTGATGTTTATGTGAACAAATAGTAATTTGTAGCTGAAAAGTCCAATAGTGTTATTGTGGCATAGTATTTGTTCCAGATTGTACAGAAATATACAGGAAAAATTACTTTTCGAGAGTACCGCTTATAAAACTGAACTTTGTATTAGGAGGGTAGTTAGAATATTTGATTTTAAAGTTCAATAATGTTAAAAACTAAAAAAATTAATTTACATTGTCCAGAAATATAAAAGGATTCATTTAAACTGCAATACTTTTTTTAAAATTGCACTTTGTATATGAGATTAGTCAAATATATTCAAATGATGAAAATGGCTGCTTTTTAAAGTTCAGGCAAAAGTCAGATTTTTTAATGATAATTTTCAAGTCTCTTTCAATCTGAAATACCCGCCATTTAATTCTATTTTGGCCTCAGCTGATCTAAGCTAAGCCTTTCCACATGTAAGTGTATATGAACTCACACACACACACACACACACACACACACACACACACACACACAACAATTAAAAAACCAAACTTTTTGGATTAAATACCCCTTTCTAAAAAAGTAAAAAAAACAAAATGATGCTTGATAATTTATGCAGAATTTGAGAAGTAAGTTATCCAGAGAATTTTTTAGCACACTCTCATATATACAAATACACACAATGTTTTCAACACACAAAAAGTTATTAAATTTTTGTCTTAAAATTCAAAAAATTTAAAGATGATCTTAACTTGAGATTGAATTTTTTTAGGAAAAATAAAAGGAATGAGAAAAATTATGGCATCTTTCTTAATCAGTTTAATAACAACACTAAGAAATTGATCTGTAAATTTGAGAGGATTAAAATAAAAATAGATATATGTATAAATTATTCAACCAAACATGAAAATTGTAAAGCCAGAAATGCTATCAGTTAGTGGAAGACTGAAAGAAAAGAAATTTAAGGCAAGCAGTCTTTGCAATAAAATGCTTAATATCAGAGAAAGCACCAATATGGTTAATACAAATATGAAATTTGTCACTTAACATCAATCAGCTAAGTGACAAATTTCATATATATTATATAGGTACCTCTACAGAAAGTGATACCTAAGATTTAAAGTGGATTTTTAAAAATTAATAATCTTTCTTGAACCTTTTATTTTAGTTTTAATTTCAAGCTAAATTTAAATTTAATATTCCAATAAGGAAAAAATACTTGGCTATATAAGAAAAATTAAAATTTAAATTGACTGGAAACAAGTTTTTTGCTTTGAAATTTAAAAAAAAAATGATCTTAGAAAATTAAAGAAACCCATCACCACAGTGTAATTACATTTTTAAAAAATCTTTCAAAAATAAAATACACTTTGCTGAAACTTTATTTGAAGAATATTAGTTGATTTAAAGTTAAATTAATCTGATTTGAAATATTATCTGGTCCGTCCAAGGCAAACCTTCATGGCAAGAACATTCCATGCTACTTACATAGCAAACCACCCACATTTTCTCAATGTTCTATCGGTAAAAAGCAAGTTTGACTTGAACAATAGTTTCTTGCAAAACCATGCCTTCTGAATCAAAAAAAACAGGATGTTTACGTTTTATCAATAATTCTTTTCTTATTTTATTCAAATAGGGAAATTCATTATCTCCCTTATACGCACACAAATAGCCTCCTACCTTAAAGAATGAGAAAAACATTTTAGTACATTACAAAATTTTTTTACCAACGAAAAATGTAAGAAAATTTTTTTTTTTTTCAGACATTATTATATATATATATATATATATATATATATACACAAAAACTGTTGAATAAAAATATATATATATATATATATATATATAATATATTAAGAAATGAACAAAGTGAAACAATTAATAGATGGTATTTTTAATTTTTTTTTAAGTTTATGACCAATTTTTGACAAATGATTTCATTATTGAAATTTTATTGTAGAATACTTTTTATGTTTAAAAACAATATAAATAGAATTTGTTTAATTAATAAATAAAAAAAAGAAAGTTGCAAAGAAGAAAATATTATTTTGTTGCGTTTTGAAAATGTTCAAAGAAAAAACGTGAGAAGGAAAATTGCATTGAAAAAAAATTTTGAATTTCCCTTTTAATATAAAAAAATATATAAATAGGGAAAGATAGAAATTATGAAAATTTATCGGATATTCAGGCCGGTAAATGTTATTTAATACCATTAAAATTCAAAACAGAGAATTTCGTTAAATACTTGTATTTATAAAAAAGTTTTTGAGAACAAAAATTAAAAAATGTTCGGCAAATATATATAAATATATGTTATTGTCTTTGACAGAAGTTTATTTCTTTTTTCTATAGTGGATATATCATTTAAAAAACTTGAGGAAATAATAAAGTGTTTTTTTATATAATTTTAATTTTTAATTTAAAAATTTAGGGAAAAATTAAGGATATATTATAATGTTTTATTTAATTTGGCTTTTAAATTTACTAAAATATTATTACAAAATATTTTCTGATAATGTATATTTAAAAAAAAAAAAAATAAAATTTTTTTTTAAATTGGAACTTTAATTCATACACACACACACAAAAAAAATAAAAGTTCTTTTTAAAATATTGGGGGTCACTAACTTTTAATAAGCTTTTCCATTTATGATTAGTAAATCCAGTTTTTACTTAATAACAATATAGCATAACCTCTTTACTCATAAGAGCAATTCTCATTAAATAATGTATTAGTTTTATTGCATTTTTATTTTACAATTCAGAGCAGATTTTTGGTGTATATTGGAACCTTTCTCAAAAAAAAGAAATTGATGGATTTAAATTTATAAAAGACTTCTGTTTTTAACTAATAAAAAACATAACTTATACAAAAATAAATTTCTCAAAATTTCTTAAAATCAAATAAGTGGAGGGTAACAGATATAAAAAAATATTTTACCAAGATTTTCTAAAGAAAACATTTCTAAAATATCGATACTTTTGATAAGTCCTGAAAGTTTA
>CAHIKZ030001716.1:25000-182500 GCA_903632075.3 Acanthosepion pharaonis
TACACCTATTCTGCCCACTGTATTTTTATTTCTCTTTTATTCATTTAAAGGTGGCTGAATCCAATAAATACCCAATGCTCTTTTCTCCACCCTCATTTCTTTTTTTCCCTTCCTTTTTTTTATAACCCCTCTCTCAGTGGGGAGTCAGATGAGGAAGTCAGGGTTGGGAACAGGAGGTTCAGATAGGGGGGAAAACTGGGTTTGGTTTGGTTTGTTTTATGGCATATCAGTCTCAATGGGTTATTTAATGCCAACAAGATTTTTATTGCTGGTAATATTTTTTTTTTTTTTTTAAAAATGTATGGCTGGTATTAAAAACCTATTTTTACACTATCATAGTGTTTTGAGCCCAGTTTGGGGGTTAACTATTTGCCCATAGCTGGGACCCTGACAGGTGCTAACACCCCGGGTCAATTAAGAGATGGTTCCACGTTCCTCAAAACGCCCTACTGGATGTAGTTTATCGTCTTACCCAGGACTTTGGGGAGGGGGAGTGGAAAAAGTACTAAGAGATTGTAGATGGGAAAGAGTGTTGCAAATGACTACATATAGATGTCAAAATAGGAAGAGAGTTTGAAAAAGGAGGTACATGCGGAAGAAATCAAGGAGGTAAATACTTACACAGGGACAATAGAAAAGAGGAAAAAGTGTTAGAAATGAGTACACAGAATGCGGAAAGAATGAATAATGTGAAATAGAAGGGAAAATCTGTTCGACTTTAAGGTAAAGCACAAAAAAATAAATAGAAAAACAAAGAGTGTCTATGAAGAATATATAAGCCAGGTATGACAAGGTACAACATAAAGAGATTATAGCAAAGTTCTACATAAAGAGAGCATAAGAATGAATAAGAATAAAGGGAGTACAATGTAGTACATAAAGAAAGTATAATACAGTACTACATAAGAATAAAAAGAGTATAACAAAGTACTACATAAAGTATAACAAAGGAGAGTATAAAAAAGAATAAGAATAAAGAGAATACAAAGTACTACATAAGAGTATAAGAATGAATAAGAATATAGAGAGTACAACAAAGTACTACATAAAGAGAGTACAACAAAGTACTACATTAAGAATGTACTACATAGAGTATAACAAAGGAGAGTATAAGAATGAATAAAGAGAGTATAAAAAGGAATAATAAAGAGAGTACAAAGTACTACATAAAGAGAGTATAAAAATGAATAAGAATATAAAGAGTACAACAAAGTACTACATAGAGTACAATAAAGTACTACATAAAGAAAGTATAACAATGTACGACATAAGGAGAGTATAAAAAGGAATAAGAATATAAAGAGTACAACAAAATAGTACATAAAGAATTTATAATAAAGTGCTTATAGAACTTATACTATATAGGGAAAAAAGAAAGAAAGGCTTTTACTGTATTTCAGGATATAAAAAATCATGGCTATCCACACATCCTTTTTCTTTATTATCTGTGAATTTCGTGACTTCTTAGCAAAATAGTTAAGTGATTTTTCTATTGTCTTCACCATGGTTTTGAATTTAGTGTAATCCTTCTCCTATGATGACTGCCATTCAAGTCTTAGAAGTCCAGTCTGTATTGTTATTTAACCCTTAACTGGTGGGAAACAGATGGATTCATGCATTTCCTAAAGGCATTTGAGCAAAAATGTACACAACAAAGTGGGATGTAATTTGAATTTGGTTACTAATTTTAATCTTGGTACCAATAGCCATTATAACATCCACACATCCTAAAGTAGATATAAGGAAGAGAAATATATATATGAATTATATATGGAAGGAAAGAGAGATTGAAACCATTATTTTTATTTCTTGTTTGTCTTATTGTCCAAGACAAATTATCCCAGTAAATACAAAATTTTTCCTTTTTTTTTCTTTGTTTGTGTTTTTAACATAGTGATTTCTTTAAACCACACAAGACCAAGTCAAATAAATATATGCTCTGCTATACTCTATTTTTGCGACTAATGTTTTTGCTTCCTACTTAACCATGGGAATAATCACCGATCTCATTCTCTTAGTTTTGCATTTTTCTTTCTTAATAACATCTCTCCATTCTCTAAGAGTCTAGAAACTAGCTTAACCAAGTAAATACTAACTATATTGGTTTTTGTGTAAAGTAAAAAAAAAAAAAAAAAAAAAGCAAAGGTCATTAGGAAAGTGAAAAGACATAAAAAAAAAGTCACAAGAAGAGGTCAGCTAGTTAGTAAATGTCACAAAAGAAAGAACAAGGGGTGGGGACAAGACAGTTGGAAAACATCACAAAAGAGAAAGCAAATGAGCATAAAAATAAACAGCAAATGTCACAAAGGAGACAGTAAAGACAGCAAAATGACACAGAGAACTGAAAAGAGCAAAATGGCTTGAAAATGTCACAAGTGGGTGGGGAGTAGCAATATAATCTTAAAATGTCATAAAAATGACAGTAGATAGGGCAGGACGATTAGAAAAAGTCACAAAAATAACGACAATATCATCATAAAAGGGATAGTGAGGAAAAAATTGTAAATTTGTTTTTACTAAGCTAAGCCATCTTGCCTATTGAAATAGTAGAAAAGAGAGAGACAAAAAACTGAAAGTGGTTGGGGTAAGAAATCATTATATATAAGAGAGGGATTATTAAAAAAAAAAGAAAAAGAAGAAATAAATGAGGGTGAAGAAAGGAGAATTAGGTATTTATTGGATTCAGCCACCTTTAAATAAATAAATAAATAAATAAAAGAACATAAATACAGTGAGTAAAAGAGAGAGAAAGAGAAAAAGGATTAAAGGCTAGTGGGAAGGGTAAGAAATTATTATATAAGAAGGAAAGGGGTTATGAAAAAAATGAGGGTGGAGAATGGAGAGAGGTATTTATTGGATTCAACCACTTTTAAATAAATAAAAGAGGAATAGAAATACAGTTGGTAATAAAGAGAGAGAGAGAGAGAGAGAGAGAGAAAGAAAGAAAGAGAAAGGATTAAAAGATAGTGGGGAGGGTAAGAAATCACTATATATGAGAGAGGGGTTATAAAAAAAAGGAAGGGAAAAAAAGAAATGAGGGTGGAGAAAAGAGCATTGGGTATTTATTGGATTCAGCCACCTTTAAATGAATAAAAGAGAAATAAAAATACAGTGGGCAGAATAGAGAGTAAAAGATTTGAAATTGAGTGGGGAGGGTAAGAAATCATTATATATGAGAAAAAGGGATTATAAAAAAAGAAATGTGGGTGGAGATTTAGGTATTTATTGGAATCAGCCACCTTTAAATAAATAAAAGAATAGAAATACAGTTAGTAGAGAGAGAGAAAGAGAGAAAAAGAGAGTGGGGAGGGTAAGAAATCATTATATAGAGAAAGGATTATAAAAAAAATGTGGGTGGAGAGGGGTAGGGTAAGATCATCACCTTTAAATAAATAAAAGAAAACAGAGAGAGTAGAGAGAGAGAAAGGATTAAAAGCTAGTGGGGAGGTAAGAAATCATTATATATGAGAAAAAAGATTTAAAAAAAAAAAATGTGGGTGGAGATTTAGGTATTTATTGAAGAAATACCTTTAAATAAATAAAAGAATAGAAAAGACAGAGAGAGAGAGAGAGAGAAAGGATTAAAAAGCTAGTGGGGAGGGGTAAGAAATCATTATATATGAAAAAGGGATTTAAAAAAAAGAAATGTGGGTGGAGATTTAGGTATTTATTGAATCAGCCACCTTTAAATAAATAAAAGAATAGAAATACAGTCAGTAAGAGAGAGAGAGAGAGAGAGAGAGAAAGGATTAAAAGCTAGTGGGGAGGGTAAGAAATCATTATATATGAGAAAAGGGATTATAAAAAAGAAATGTGGGTGGAGATTTAGGTATTTATTGAATCAGCCACCTTTAAATAAATAAAAGAATAAAATACAGTCAGTAAGAGAGAGAGAGAGAGAGAGAGAGAGAAAGGATTAAAAAGCTAGTGGGGAGGGTAAGAAATCATTATATATGAGAAAAAAGGGATTATAAAAAAGAAATGTGGGTGGAGATTTAGGTATTTATTGAAATCAGCCACCTTTAAATAAATAAAAGAATAGAAATACAGTCAGAGAGAGAGAGAGAGAGAGAGAGAGAAAGGATTAAAAGCTAGTGGGGAGGGTAAGAAATCATTATATATGAGAAAAAGGGATTATAAAAAAAGAAATGTGGGTGGAGACTTAGGTATTTATTGGAATCAGCCACCTTTAAATAAATAAAAGAATAGAAATACAGTCAGTAAGAGAGAGAGAGAGAGAGAGAGAGAGAGAGAGAGAGAGAGAGAGAGAGAAAGGATTAAAAGCTAGTGGGGAGGGTAAGAAATCATTATATATGAGAAAAAGGGATTATAAAAAAAGAAATGTGGGTGGAGATTTAGGTATTTATTGAAATCAGCCACCTTTAAATAAATAAAGGAATAGAAATACAGTCAGTAAGAGAGAGAGAGAGAGAGAGAGAGAGAGAAAGGATTAAAAGCTAGTGGGGAGGGTAAGAAATCATTATATATGAGAAAAAGGGATTATAAAAAAGAAATGGGTGGTGATTTAGGTATTTATTGAAATCAGCCACCTTTAAATAAATAAAGGAATAGAAATAAAGAGAGAGAGAGAGAGAGAGAGAGAGAGAGAGAGAGAGAAAGGATTAAAAGCTAGTGGGGAGGGTAAGAAATCATTATATATGAGAAAGAGGGGTTATAAAAATGTGGGTGGAGAATGGAGAGTTAGGTATTTATTGGATTCAGGCACTTTTTAAAAAATAAATAAAAGAGAAATACGGTGGGTAAAAGAGAGAGAAAAGGAATTGAAATTTAGCATGAGGGGTAAGAAATCAATATATATGAGAGAAAGGGGTTATAAAAAAATGAGGGTGGAGAAAAAAAGTTAGGTATTTATTGGATTCAGTCACTTTTAAATAAATAAAAGAATAGAAATGTAGTTGGTGAGAGAGAGAGAGAGAGAGAGAGAGAGAGGGTTCAAAGCTAATCTGAAGGGTAAGAAAACATACATGAGAGGGAGGGGTTATAAAAAAAAGAAAGGGAAAAAAGAAATAAGGGTGTAGAAAAGAGCATTAGGTATTTATTGGATTCAGCCACCTTTAAATAAATGAAAGAGGAATAGAAATACAGTTGGTGAGAGAGAGAGAGAGAGCGACAGGGGAGGACTAAAAGCTAAAGGGAAGAGTAAAAAATCATACATAAGAGGGGTTATAAAAAAAGAAAGGGAAAAAAGAAATGAGGGTGGAGAAAAGGCCGTTGGGTATTTATTGGATTCAGCCTCCTTTAAATAAAAGCGGAATAAAAATACAGTGGCTAAGAGAGAGAAAGAGAGAGAGAGAGAGAGAGAAAGAGAGAGAGAGAGAGGATTTAAAGCTAGTGGGAAGAAATCAATAAGAGAGGAGTTATAAAAAAAAAAAAAAAAAGAAACAAACAAGAGGTACTCATTGGATTCAGCCACCTTTAAATAAATAAAAGAGAAAAAGAAATACCATGGGTTAAAGAGAGAAAAACAATTAAAAGCTAGTGAGAGGGATAAGGAATCATTAAATTTATAAGAAAAAAAAGAAAAATAGATATGAATGTTGAAAAAAGTGGGTTGGGCATTTATTGAACTCAAACATTTTAGATCACTGTGTAGTGTATAGAGAGTCACTAAAAATACAATAATTATAAAAGGAGTAAGGTAAGGAGGAAAAAATAAAAAAGTTAGAAAGAGTACTAAAATGTGAGTTAGATAAACAAGAATGTATTTTCTGAATTGAATTGTTTTGAAATCTTTGAGAAAAAGAATAAAAATAAGAATAGTTATTAAAAAAGGGTAAATAATTATAAAGTGAAAGTAAATAAAGAAATTAGTATTTATTTTTGCTAAACCGTTTCTATATAGATAGAGAGTTGCAGGAGGGAAAGAAAGTATTATAAAAAAATAAAAACAGCCTTAAAGAAAGTGTATCTACTGAGATAAGTGGTCTTAGACATTTAAAGAAAAACAGAGAAAGTTGTTTATAAGTAGAGAAGAAAGATTTTAAATCAAAGAAAAAAAAGAAATAATTACAGTACACGTACTCAACTAAAAGAAGTAACAACTTCTTACACTTTTGAATAAGGCGAGAATTAAAATAGAAAAAGAAGTTTACAGAATTAATTAAAATATATATATATATATATATATATATATATATATATATATATCACCTTCCATTCTTTTTGGACATCAAAACTTAACGAAATACTCACTTCTCCAACATTTCTCCGGCTTAACCAAGTAAATACCCACATTGAACTCCTTACACTTTCTTTATCACTCTCTTCACTGATTTAATTCCTTTTCTCTTTGTACATTTTCTCCTCTCCTCTTAAAAGACGACTTTAAAAGCCACTTCCTTTTTATCTCTCTTCCTTCTCTTTCTCTTCTTAAAAATTATAAAAAAACAAAGATGACTTAGTGGAATTAATTCCGACTTCTTGTTTCATAAAGCTTTAAAGAATAACTCCAGAACAAGTGTCTTTTTATCTCATTACACCCCCATCATATTTGAATCATTAGAAAAAGTTATGTATGTCCAATTATTAAAGTTTTAAAAGTGTCTTTTACTAGTCCATTTACTTAATCCTCCACTGTTTAAAAAAAAAAAAACAAAATCGAAGAGTTACAAGTTACAACAGAAATGAGGATGCATTTCATTTTTGTATAAGTTGTTTTTAAAACGTCTATTTACTCCACTTATATATTTTGTACTCACTCTCTGTTATTAAATCATACTTTGAGAAGGGGAGGAGAGTTAACAACATTATTAAACTTAAAGCAACATTCTTCTTTTTAAATTAAGTATATATTTATTTTTTACGATAGAAATGTTAAGCCTTCTCTCTATCTACACCCCTTCTCTTCTAAAAGCAAAGAGGAAGAAACAGAGTAAATGCCCATGTTGATGTCGATAAATACTGGTGGTGGGGTGGGAGGTAGAGGTGCCTCAGTAACTTCTCGTGAAGTGGTTCTTAATCTTAGCCACTAACAAAACCCGACGAGTAAAGTGTACCCTACAACTTTTTACATACTCCTGTCTTGATGAACACTTTAAAACCAAAGACAGGATACTCTAGCAAAGACCCCTGTAGCTGTTGACACACGACAAATACATACGGAATTGAACTTCTAAAAAAAAAAAAAAAAAAAAAAATTAGTTTTGTTTTCACCCTTTTTTTTTTTTTTTACAGTGTCACCTAATCCTCTTCAAAACATATATGATTAAAAAAAAATATATAAAGAAAAACGAAGACCCATGTAGATGTTGACGTATATGTGGGAACATCAATAAGTAAAAAGTCGGTCTTCTTTTTAGCTAAACACTCAAAAAACCTTATTTAAAAGTTAAGTATTTTTTAAGTGTCACCCTCCCCCTCTCACACACACACACACTTTATTTAATCTACACTCCCCTTGAAGGAAAATAAGCTAACAAGACCCATGTAGGTATCGACACGCGGTCAACTCACACATTTAATTTTACTTCTATATATATATATATATATATATAAAAACAACTTTGTTTTTAAAACCTGTGTACGAGAAGTTTTCTCTACGAAGCAACAAATTTGACTTAAATAAATTTAAAGAGCCACCGTTCGTTATTTGTTTTATCAACATTCCTTTAGTCTCTAAACTCTAAAAAAAACCCTTTCAAAACCGATTTCGGGTGGGTAGGGGGTAGTAAACCGAAGACCCATGTAGATGTTGATACACGTGTATGGCACATCGGTGTAACTCGTTAAGTATTTTACTTTTTACCTATAATAAAACTAGTATAGTGAACATAAAATATGTAACTATTTTTTGAAGTGACCGTCACTTTCTTTCTTTTTCTCTTTTTTTCTTTGACTTTGTAAATGTTTGTTTCAAAACTAAGTAAGTGTATGTATATAAATTTCGTGTATATATATCTATATCTATCTATATCTAACTCAGTGGTGTTAAGTGATTTAAAGGTCTGTTAAAGTGGAGTTTTTTTTAAAAAAATAAGTATTTTTAAAAAATTTTTTGTAGTATTGTTTCTCTGTCACACCCGCCTGTTCGTTACACATATTTTAGTTGAATATTCGAAAAAAAAAAATAAATAAAAAATATATATATACAGACAAGACATGAAAATAAAATATAATAAAACACGATAATAGTACTAACATTCAGAAGAAATAAAATCACTTACCCTAAAATTTTACAAGTATTTACCTCGGTGTATTAACTGACGGCAAGGTCGATTCTTGTCTAGAAAAAAAGCTTATAGCCCAAATATAATCTCTATGACACAGTACGGAAGACCTGATCTTCACTACATCCGCCATGTTATAACAACGTATTCACGCCCCTACATCCGGGTGATTCCGTGGACACACCTACCTACTTCCATCAGAGGTGGAAAGGATGGGCGAGTGAGCGACAAAGAAACTCAATGAGGGAAGTAAAGATAGAAAAAGAGAGGAAAAACAACGTACATGCACCTCTAACTGTATATAACTAACTACCAACATTTGCGTGTATCTATGTAAGTGTCAGTTTGTCGTACATGAATGTTAAATTGTTAGTGTGTAAGTGTGCACGCCTGTGTGAAAGGCAAAATAAGTATCCATATGTTGTGGATTATTGAATAAGTTTGTTTTTTTTAGTCTGATAGAACATTGGAAAAAACAGGAATATACCCACTCTAAAACAAAATACCTTTTTTTTGTAACACACAGGTGGTAACCGCAGACATTGGGAAATACTTGACTCTCAGTGCAATAGAAAGGGACTGTTTATAACCAGTGTTAAAAGAAAACATTAGGCTTTTAGTTTTAAATTAATTTTTTAAAGCTTTAGTTTACTTTTTAGTTTAATCAATGTTGGGAGTGGAGGAAATCGAAAACGATTGTCTTTTTTAAAATTATTTCGTGTAGTTAAAGTAAAAATACTTATTTTTTTTTTTACCTAAGAAAGCAAGGTTTCTAAATGTAATTTATTTATCGGAAGACTCTGTTTCGCCAAAGCAAAGGACAGTGGTTTTTCACCAAAATTTGTTTACGTTTGTTTGACATGTCAGAAAAATTTTCTTTTTTTGTGTGTGTGTACGTGTCATTATTACGTCAAGTTAGTCAAGACTCAAATGTGAGTGTGTGTTTCGTAGTGTCCATAAGTTTTTTTGTGGGTACACATCATAGTGTGAGTGTTGATTCTTCTTCTTAACTGTGTATAAGATGATATCTGCGTGCGCGCACGCGCGCGTGCGTGTGTGTTTGAAATGGGTACACGCGTATTAAAAGAAAAAAAAAAAGAAAAAAGAAAAGATAACACGTGTAAAAAAAAGTTGTTTCACTCCAAAGTAGTGAAAGTGCAATGAAGTCGTAAAAAAAATAAAATAAAATAAAATCTGTGTTCGACACGCACCTGGTGCTCCTTGAATGTTGCCTTGTGCCAAATTTGGCCCAGCCCAAATAAATCAAAAAGAGATTGCCTTACAACTCCACTACTTGTGTAATTATTATATTCACTCAATGTAATGTCTTACATAACATACATGTCTTTAATGTCATCATCGAAGTAGTTTAGTACTGCTATATATACGACTACTACGAATATCGTACGGCTATTTAACTTCTTGCGTATATGCGTATGTGCCTTTGGGTGCGTGTGTGTGTGTGTGTGTGTGTGTCTGTGTGTGCGCGCCCGCTCGCGCGTTGACCGTCGTATCGAAAGTATTTTTTTTTTTTTTTCGTTTTTTGTTTGTTTTTTTTTTTTGCTAGTGTAGAGAGAGAGGCTATGTGCGGACTGGTCTGTCACTGAGAATTTCCAGTTAGATGTCAAGAGAAGCCAGCTAGTTGAAAATGTGTGCGTGCTGACAAAGTAACCACCTGGGTGTGTATTTGTTGAATATATAACATTTGTTTTCACAATCAGATACAAAATTAATTTAATAGGTGTGTTTGTGTTTCGAATGAATCTTATTCTTAGCTTTTTACGAAGACCCATCAAAAGTGGCTATTTTTTTAAATAAGTGTGTTTTTTTTTGTGTGTAGTTAATTATTTTTATGTTTATTGTGTGTGTGTATTTGTGTGTGTGCGTGTGTTAATTCGAGCTCAATTTTCTCTTGTCTTCTATCTATCTATCTATCTATCTATCTATCTATCTATCTATCTATCTATCTATCTATCTATCTATCTATTATTGTATATCTATCTATCTCAGTCTATTCATATCTACTATCTATCTATCTATCTATCTATCTATCTCAGTCTATTCATATCTATCTATCTATCTATCTATCTATCTATCTATCTATCTATCTATCTATCTATTTATCTCAGTCTATTCATATCTATCTATCTATCTATCTATCTATCTATCTATCTATCTATCTATCTATCTATCTATCTTATAGCGTGCGCTTTATGCAAGGGAATGTGGTGAGAAGCCTTAGGACTAGGGCTAGGGCTAGAGGGTTAGGTTCCTGGTTAGGTTAGGACAGTCGTGGTCCCTGGTAATGACACTCCACTCCGACAGCAGCAAATAATACGTTCGCGTCGACGACAGAATACTAACAGCAATTTTTTTTGTTTTGTTCTTTAATATTTCATTTATCATTTATTCATTTTATTTTATTAATTACAGGTAGGTTTATTACAGTTAGGTATTACTACAGGTAACACCGAGAGAAAAGAAAAAAACTTCATCTCCAGTGAAAGCAAGTCCGACAAAATATTTTCTTGTGAGAGAGAGAGGGAGAGAGAGAGGGAGAGGGGGTACATTCTACACTATCCCTATTTTGTCATTCTCTCTGTTGTTTTATCTCCATCACTCTCTCCCTTTCTATCTCTCTCTCTCTCACTCACACACACACACACACACACACACACACACACACACAGAGGCATACTCACCGACATACACGCATACCTGTTTAGTAGTGCTTTAAAAAGTTGATTTTGGACAGGTTTCGAATGCGCGGATACCACGCACGTGCGCGCGGACATACACAATTTTATTCATTCATACATAAACTTATGGAAGGAAGTCAAGAAGTGTGTCTATGATATGAATGTGTATGTGGTTTCACTTTACACACAAGCGCACACATAAAATACACACCACACTTGGTTTAAAAATGGGCAGTCTTTACACACACACATACACACTCGCACACACACACACACACACACTTATATATACATTTTACATTTTTATTCTCGTCAAACACGCGAGTAGGTTTTTGCCTTGGGATGCATAGAAATGCATTTCCATTCACTATGCAATAAAAAAAAAATCTTACCCGATTTGAAACTATGTGAAAACCAAAATTTAAAAATTAAAAAAAAAATTGTGGGGTGGGAATACAAATCTCATGAGAGTATCTGTACATAAAACTGCCAGTGCTATTTGCGAAATGAACTGACGATAGACACAAAAAGACACAAGTCAATGTGTAAGTCTGTGATGATAGTTGTCTATGTTTCCTTTCTTTCTTTCTTTCTTTCTTTCTTTCTTTCTTTCTTTCTTTCTTTCTCAACCTTTCTTTCTTTCTTTCTTTCTTTTTCGCACGCGCGCCTATGCGTGTGTATGTGTATGTGTCAGCCGCTGTAAATGTGTACGCAAAAGAAAAATAACGAGATTTAAGTGTTACTGGGTTAGGAATAAAACGCATCACGAGGTCAGACGGTAACATCGGAGACCAACAACACATAATCTCTCTCACTCTCACTCCCTCTCTCTCTCTCTCTTTCTTTCTTTCCATATTTACTACCATTACATCCACTCCCCACTTTACACCTTGTCGGAGCCATGAGTAAATGCATCTTTCTCCATAATTAGACACTAGTAGTTATGAAAAGTGCTATTTTTCTTTATCCTAGAGTACCACTGATTGATTGCGAGGAAAAAAAATCTTTCATGTTGTTGTTTTTTTTATTATTGTATTTTGTTATTGCTTGTTAGGTTGAGCGTACAGATAGAAAAGGGCGTTGGCTTCATCATGAGTGTCAACATGTATGTGTGCACGTGTGTGTTTGTACATATGTGTGCGTGCGTGCGTCTGTGTTATGAGCGCAAGTGTCAATTGTATGCATGTGTTTGTAAACTGTTGTAAAAATATTGTTTGTGTGTGACTGTTTTCTTCCTCTCTCTCTCTCTCTCTCTCTCTCTCCATCTATCTATCTATCTATCTATCTATCTATCTATCTATCTATCTATCTATCTATCTATCTATCTATCTATCTATCTATCTATCTATCTATCTATCTCTTTCCTTTTTTTCTTTCTCAAATAATTCCGGAACCGACATTTTGATTTCTACAAAATTTTTTTTTTTAATTTTATTTTTAACGTTAATTCTTCATAATTACGGATTTCTGTAAAGTTCATGCCTGAGCGTGTACATTGGTCAGTGTGTGATTGCGTAGAAAAAGAATTGTGCATGCGTCTATAGATATGAACATAATCTGCGACATTACAAAAGTGTATTTTAAACATATGAGCGTGTGTGTTATCATGTGTGTGCATGTGTGCTTGTGTGTGTGTTTGTGTTTGTGTGTATGTGTGTTCGAAATAGATCTTTAATTCTTTTGATACTTTGAAAGTTACAAGCTTTGAAATATCTGCGTTTTCAAAAGAATATATATTTTTTAACCAATGAATACCTTTGCGAATCAATATTGATTGGATAAAAAGTAGTATGACTTAAAGAGCCAATCGCATTGCAACGCGGTATTGTTGAATTTGTGAAGATGGAGATATACGTGCTTTATCGCTTTCAAGGATTTTTTTAATCAATTCACCCCAAGCAAGGCGATAATGCCACTAAGACGCAACGAGCCACAGGCAATGAAAGACAATGAAAAAGACTTTAGAAGGGACCGGAAACCCAATTCTAAACAGAAATCAAAGGAAAATCTCCTATTCCTGTTTAAAAGACCAGAAAGGAGTGTGAATCGGATGACTGTGAAAATAATTCTCTTTGGTTGCTGACCTTTCAGGACTGAAAACAAATATTTAACTGAAAACCTAGTGTCCTAGGATCTGTACGCAGCAGCACCTCCCCATGGCAGATAGGCAATTTCATGGTCACATTCTGATACCTGAGGTAATAGTCGAAAGAACCGTACACATTTTAAATCACTCATTATACGACTTTAAGTCGAGTACTAAGTATCTCAGACAAAAATATCCTTGTGTCACATTTGTTTTTGAGAGGGAGTAAATAAATAAATACTTAAGGGTTTTAGTTATGTGGAACTGCATACGTATAAACCACAAGGTAAATGAATTGTCTCTGAAATGAAATGACTTACCTATTATATTGTAGTGTCCTGTCCCAAAACGTGAATTGTTCTTTATTGTTATTACTTGCAATAATCTTGATTCTTAAAACAAAAGCAAGATCGTAACCTTTGAACATTTGTCAGCGTGTCATTCAAACTGCTCATGAAATTAATTCTTATTAATTCCATTTCAAGCCTCTGTAGACGTTTTTAATCGGTTTCACCCCATGCAAGGCAGTAAAGCCACTAAGACACAAGGGGTTACAGGGTGTGGAAGAATTAGGAACAGAAACATTAATAATGAGCAGGAAGAGGAAAGAGTAATCAGGAGGACAGTAGATAGCGATTGACATTGCATTTAAATTATTGCAGATTAAAGTTGGTTGGAAAGCATGGAACTGGAAGGGAGTTCCACAAGAAAGGCAGTAAAGCCACTAAGACTCAAGGGGTTACAGGGTGTGGAAGAATTAGGAACAGAAACATTAATAATGAGCGGGAAGTGGAAAGAGTAATCAGAACAGTAGATAGTGGTTGATATTGCATTTAAATTATTGCAGATTAAAGTTGGTTGGAAAGCATGGAACTGGAAGGGAGTTCCACAAGAAAGGCAGTAAAGCCACTAAGACACAAGGGGTTACAGGATGTGGAAGAATTAGGAACAGAATAATTAATGATGAGCGAGAAGAGGAATGAGTAATCAGGAGGACAGTAGATAATGGTTGATATTGCATTTAAATTATTGCAGATTAAAGTTGGTTGGAAAGCATGGAACTGGAAGGGAGTTCCACAAGAAAGGCAGTAAAGCCACTAAGACTCAAGGGGTTTCTGTAGGGTTTGGAAAAATTAGCCACAGAAACATTAATAATGAGTGGAAAGAGGAAAGAGTAATCAGGAGGACAGTAGATAGCGATTGACATTGCATTTATGTTTTTGAAGATTAAACTTGGTTGGAAAGCATGTAAACGGTAGGGAGTCCGTCAAGAAAGGCAGTAAAGCCATGAAGACAAGTATGGAGTTACAAATGTGCAAGATTGAACGGAAGTTTTATCATTGGAAACAGAAAAGTGCAATCATTAGCTAGAATTATCACTTTAATTTTCCGTTAGCAAATTTTTCCCAGTCTGGTCTTGTTCATACAATCAGAAATTTACCAGCTGTTTCCTCCGGCAGCTATCTCCATATCTTGTTAATTCAATAGCATTTTAAGGACCCTGGGCTGGGTATTTACATAAAGCAATTTTATTCTCGACTTGTTTGCGCTTCCCGCTTTTTGATAGGTGGAATAAATCAGTTTCTCAATTCTGTTTTGTTTCTAAAAATCGCCTAATATTATCTTTTTAATCACCTTTCTTTTCCGGCTGGTCCCTAGAAGATGTTTTCATAACGTCTACTTTAAGGCAGTGCCATCAGTCAATTTCATCCTACCTTTTTCCAGATGGCCTCTGTGGTAAGATCTTTACCTACAACAACAAAGTCACTTTCTTCAAGTTAACTCTACTTAAAAAATACACATTTAAAATTAAAAGTAGTTTCACTTCTTTCTCTCAGTTTATATATCGTTCCATTCTTTATCACTTTTCGTATTATTTTAATTTTAATCTCGCTCTTTCCATTTGCCAGTGTGACATAATGTCACATACAGATAAAAATAAATTATTTATAAACTATTTTCCAAACTAAAAAGGGTAATGTTTTCTGTTGATATGAAGTGGAAACATTACACTGAATCTATTGCTACGAAGGTGGTTTAATGTGTCATACTGGAAAATTTTTCTCTCGACAGAATCAATCTTAGATATTTATAAGTCTACCAATCGTCCATGCACAGAATATTGTTGTCACATCTGGTCTAGAATTTCTGCTATATATTTAGATATACTTGATAATGATTGCAGTAAGGAATTGCCAGCTAGGACCCATCATTTTATAATTGAAGAGATCAGATATAACCGTAAGTTCTATGCTAACGGTTTCTTCTTTCGCACTTGCTTCCTTACTTTCCAATCATTGTTTTAAAAAAAAAATTTAAATGCAATGTCAATCGTTATCTTTTTGTCTTTTTTAATTTTGTTCTTTTTTCTTCTCTCTCCTTAATAGTAGTTTTTCTCATATTTCTAACACTCAATAACCCCTTTGCATCCTAGTGGCTTTATTGACTTTGATTTTCAAAAATTTAAATTAAAAATCAATCGTTATCTTCTGTCTTCTTAATTCTTGTTCTTTTATTCTTCTCTCTCTCCTTAATAGTAGTTTTTTCATATTCTCTAACACTCAGTAACCCCTTGCATTTGGCTTTATTGCCTTTGATCTTCAAAAATTTAAATGCAATGTCAATCGTTATCTTCTGTCTTCTTAATTTTTGTTCTTTTATTCTTCTCTCTCCTTAATAGTAGTTTTTTCTCATATTTTCTAACACTCAGTAACCCCTTGCATCCAACAAATTTTCTTGCCTTTGATCTTCAAAAATTTAAATGCAATGTCAATCGTTATCTTCTGTCTTCTTAATTCTTGTTCTTTTATTCTTCTCTCTCCTTAATAGTAGTGTTTTCATATTCTCTATCACTCAGTAACAAATGCAAGATAGTGGCTTTATTGCCGTTGATCTGAAAAAATTTAAATGCAATGTCAATCGTTATCTTCTGTCTTATTAATTCTTGTAATTTTTTATTGTCCTCTCCTTAATAGTAGTTTTTCTCATATTCTCTAACACTCAGTAACCCCTTGCATCCTAGTGGCTTTATTGTAAGTTTTGATCTTCAAAAAATTTAAATGCAATGTCAATCGTTATCTTCTGTCTTCTTAATTTTTGTTCTTTTATTCTCTCTCCTTAATAGTAGTTTTTTTCATATTCTCTAACACTCAGTAACCCCTTGCATCCTAGTGGCTTTATTGCCTTTGATTTTCAAAAAATTTAAATGCAATGTCAATCGTTATCTTCTGTCTTCTTAATTCTTGTTTTCTTTTATTCTTTCTCTCCAATAATAGTAGTGTTTTTCATATTCTCTATCACTCAGTAACCCTTTTGCATCCTAGTGGCTTTATTGCTTGTTTTGATCTTCAAAAATTTAAATGCAATGTCAATCGTTATCTTCTGTCTTCTTAATTCTTGTTTTTTATTTCTCTCTCTCTTAATAGTAGTTTTTCTCATATTCTCTATCACTCAGTAACCCCTTGCATCCTAGTGGCTTTATTGCCTTTCATCTTCAAAAATCTAAATGCAATGTCAATCATTATCTTCTGTTTTGTTAATTCTTGTTCTTTTATTCTTCTCTCTCCTTAATAGTAGTTTTTCTCATAGTCTCTAACACTCAGTAATCCCTTTGCATCCTAGTGGCTTTATTGCCTTTCACCTTCAAAAAATTATATGCAATGTCAATCATTATCTTTTGCCTCTTTAATTCACGTTTTTTACTCTTTTTTCATTAATTATATTTCCTTTCCTCTTATTCTTTCACACTCAGTAACCCCTTGCGTCTTAGTGGCTTTATTACCTTGTTTGGGGTGAAATGATTAAAAAAAACCTTCAATCATCAAATAATAAAGAATGACAACGAGTATCTTTTGATAAGAAGTGAAATGTACATAGCCTAATGAAGAAAATATTTCTTTATAAGGGTTGTTCCAGAAGTAATGTCTCGTATTTTATTAACTCAGTCCACAATGTCAAAGGAGGATGTTGGTGACATGGCAGTAAAAGATGAACTTTTGTGTCAGTAAACTCTTTCTTCGCCTTGTTACAGGTAGCAACTAAACGATAGTTGACATGAAAGTGCATACGAAGTAGAGATGTTGTAGTATGTGAAAAAATGCACTCTTCGACATCCATTGGTACTTGCTTGGACGTTTCCAGAAAGCAAACAGTGGATGCGAGTACAGTTAGTCGGTAAGTAATGCCTATCAGAAGTGACGACAGCAGTGTCTGGGACATCTGACGTTCTGACCAGTGAACATTCATAGCCAAAGTCTATGTGAGAAAATAGTTTCATTTTTTTTTAAGCTGAAAACGTTCTCTATCCAACGGTGTTATTGAGCTCCATGCATTTTTTGCATTTTCCGTGGAAATAATTAGGAGGACTTATTTTTGGAACATCATACAAATATTTATTTTTTCAGCATAATCTCCTTCCTTGTCAAGTGGTGAAAATCGAAACACAAGCACCAAAGTCTTTACTAGTGCCAGATTAACGTGATTTTTCGCACTGGGCTAGGAAACTTAGAAAGTCCAAACTGACTAGCATTTGATCACGAGAAAAAAAAAGTACTTTTTAAAAATTTTAGCATTAATAAAAGTAAATGTTTATAAATTAAAAAGTTTACAAAAGTATGGAGTCATTGATGTTACCACACAACATTCGTAGTTATGATAAAAGATTACAAAACGAAAACATTTTTTAATGCATTGCCTATACTTCTGAGATGATGTATTATAACTGATTACACTATTTACATATTCGGGCTATTGTCCTCATCCTTATTGCCACATTCACGACGTTTCGGCTGTTGTACGCTCTGGTCTTCTTAAGGATCTGTTTATATTTTTGAGTTGATGTATTGTAACTGATTACACTATTTAGATTTTCGGACTATTGTCCTCATCCTTATTGCCACATTCACGGCGTTTCGGCCGTTGTACGCTCTGGCCTTCTTCAGGATCGGTCTATATTTCTGAGATGATGTATTGTAAGTGATTACACTATTTAGATTTTCGGACTATTGTTCTCATCCTTATTGCTAGATTCACGACGTTTCGGCCGTTGTATGCTCCGGTCTTCTTCATGATCTTTGTATATTTCTGAGTTGAAGTATTGTAAATGTTTACACTATTTACATTGTTCGGATTGTTGTCCTCATCTTCATTGTCATATTCACGACGTTTCGGTCGTTGTACGCTCCGCCCTTCTTCAGGATATGTCTATATTTCTGAGACGAAGTATTGTAACTATTTACACTATTTACATTGTTCGAACTGTTGTCTTCATCTTCATTGACATATTCATGACGTTTCGGCCGTTGTACGCTCCGCCCTTCTTCAGGTGATATACGTTGGAATTTCAAAACAAACCCTTCATTTAGTCCACGGGGCTAGCTTGTTCTAGTTATACATGTCATGGCTTTTCCTCAAGGACATATGTTCCAATGAATAAAAGCATTGGTTGAAATAATCCAGTTACCTGACCTAAAGAGTTGTGAGTTCAATAACTGGTCACTGCAGAGGTGAACAAAAGCTTAGAAAGATGAGTTACTAAAGAAAATTTAACTTAAACTGAGATATCCAGAAAAGGCATGGCATGTGGAACTAGAACAATATACCCCAGTGGAAGAAATAAAGGGTTCGGTTAGAAATTCCAATGTATATCACCTGAAGAAGGAGGAGGCGTACAACGGCCGAAACGTCGTGAATATAGCAATAAAGATGAAGACAATAGTCCGAACGATGTAAATAGTCCTTTAATGCAAGCTTATCATTTTGAAATGGTCAGGAACATATTTTCAGTTCAGGTATGCTTCTAAATTTTATTATTACAAATTAGAAAAAAAAAACAAAAACAAACAAAAAACTTATTATAAGAACGTGGGATACATTACAATTGGTCTCATATATGTAAATCTTGTTCAATGAGCAAAACAATAGTGCATCAATTTTGTCGATTTGACAAAGATAATCGATACAGTAAACAGGTGAAAAACCAGAAAAATCTTAGATAGATTGTGAGTTTCTCACAATGATTGTCCAATTCTATTAGACACAGCTTAGCGCAATTCAACTTGTTCAAACTTTTACAAGCAATATCGAGTAAATTTTTGAGTCGATTTCAGCATTGTTTTCAATATTCCTTTGGCATAATGTTGAAAAAAGAATATGAAAGAGATGAATGATAGTGTTGTGGTGTCCTCCCTCTAAAGTGTCAATGTTGGAATCTTCCGCATACTATAAGATTAGTAGGAGAGAAGGCCTTGGGGGAACAGTCGATTAGATTGAACGCTGGATCAACCGACACACACTCACTAGTTGTGTAATACACTTCTGTTGTACTCTTACTGTTTAGAATATGATATATCTGTAACAGTTGTTTTGTTATTTCTTTAACCATTTACTTGGCCACAACAGATAGAAACAACTGCTTGTGTGGCACGGTTCAGAGTCCTTTTGCCAGACATGGGGTCTTCCAGTAGCAATCTTCTTGACACAGAGCAGCACTACCATCACAAGGCACTTGGTGTAGGCCTCTGTGTTTATTCTGAAACTCCATAGGAAGATGAATAGAGGCATAATTTGGCCATCACTAGTGATAACTCCAAATACCTTCGTAATCACCGTTAGACTCATCCAACTATTTCCGAACCCTCTGTACTGTCCTCACAGTGACACTCAAAGACTCAGAAATGTTCGCATTTCGGTGCGAATACCGTTTGCAAATTTCTGTCAGAGTAAATTGCGTCATGGTGTCCTTTTTCTCAAAGACGGTGCCCAAACTGACTCTACTATACTATGCAATCGACAAAATAAAATAAAAAAAACAATACTCGAAATAAAAAATAAAAAATGGTGACAATTTACCCATCGCACGTTGTAGATTTCGCCGACCAGCTTGAAAGATATGTAGACACCCCTAACAGAACTTTGTTCAGAAAAACAAATCAAACACTCCCTTTCTGTCAATGTGGAAAGGAATGTATTTCTTATATAGGCTAAACCAGTGGTTCCCAACCGATTTGGGGCCATGCCCCACTTTAGTAATTCTAAAATTCTTGTGCCCTCAGCGCATATAAATGGCGACAATTTACCCATCGCTCGTTGTAGATTTCGCCGACCAGCCTGAAAGATATGTAGACACCCCTAACAAAACTTTGTTCAGAAAAACAAATCAAACACTCCCCTTCTGTCAATGTGGAAAGGAATGTATTTGCTATATAGGCTAAACCAGTGGTTCTTAACCGATTTGGGGCCATGCCCCACTTTAGTAATTTTAAAATTCTTGTGCCTCCAGCGCATATAAATGTCGACAATTTACCCATCGCTCGTTGTAGATTTCGCCAACCAGCCTGAAAGATATGTAGACACCCCTAACAAAACTTTGTTCAGAAAAACAAATCAAACACTCCCCTTCTGTCAATGTGGAAAGGAATGTATTTGCTATATAGGCTAAACCAGTGGTTCTTAACCGATTTGGGGCCATGCCCCACTTTAGTAATTCTAAAATTCTTGTGCCCCCAGCGCATATAAATGTCGACAATTTACCCATCGCTCGTTGTAGATTTCGCCGAACAGCCTGAAAGATTTGTAGTCACCCCTAACAAAACTTTGTTCAGAAAAACAAATCAAACACTCCCTTTCTGTCAATGTGGAAAGGAATGTATTTCTTATATAGGCTAAACCAGTGGTTCCCAACCGATTTGGGGCCATGCCCCACTTTAGTAATTCTAAAATTCTTGTGCCCCCAGTGCATATAAATGGCGACAATTTACCCATCGCACGTTGTAGATTTCGCCAACCAGCCTGAAAGATATGTAGACACCCCTAACAAAACTTTGTTCAGAAAAACAAATCAAACACTCCCTTTCTGTCAATGTGGAAAGGAATGTATTTCTTATATAGGCTAAACCAGTGGTTCCTAACTGATTTGGGGCCATGCCCCACTTTAGTAATTCTAAAATTCTTGTGCCCCCAGTGCATATAAATGGCGACAATTTACCCATCGCACGTTGTAGATTTCGCCAACCAGCCTGAAAGATATGTAGACACCCCTAACAAAACTTTGTTCAGAAAAACAAATCAAACACCCCCCTTCTGTCAATGTGGAAAGGAATGTATTTGCTATATAGGCTAAACCAGTGGTTCCCAACCGATTTGGGGCCATGCCCCACTTTGGTATTTCTAAAATTCTTGTGCACCCCCTACCCTGCAATATTTAATTTTTACATGTATGCCAATTATACATGGACATACATACACACAAAATATTTTTATGTAAGCCAACTGTATATGTATTAATACGCATTAACCTTAACACTCTCCCTCAGAGTAACTAGAAAACAATTCACTGTTAATAATTCATTCACGAATTGACCACTTATTCTGTTGGTATAGTAAGCTGAAGGGTGTACATCCAACGCATGCCCCACCAAAATATTATCATGCCCCACCGGTGAGGTATGTGCCTCATGTTAGGAATCATTTGGACAAACCCTTCGAAATCTTTTTAAAAATGCCTCTTCCACGTAGATATTGGAAACTTACACAAATTTTCCGTCAAAATGCAAACCCCAAACCTACTATAGAAGAAGAAAAACCATCCTAAAACTTTGTTTGAAAAAACAAACAAAATGAAACCATGCCATTCAGTCAGTGTACATATAGATTTTATTTATACCCCAAGTGCCTGCAACACCTTGTATGTAGGCACACTAGTAATTTGTTGGCCTAACGATTAAAATATTTGTTCTACCTAACAAATATTTATTTTTCAATATAATCTCCTATATTGCTAATGGCTTTAATTCAGTGATTATTAATAGTTACATGAAACGAAAGGTAATTCTTCACATAAGCAATGCAAAAGTTCTGCTTCACTTAAACACCATCAAATAAACTGTCATTTTATATATTTAAATGTTTTCTTCATCGTAAATATCACCATGGCCAATGGAGCCCTGGTCATCGGGTATTCTATGGAATCGAGCGGGGTTCAGGAAAATGTTTCAGCGAACAGAGACTTTCAAAGAGGAAGTATATTCATTCTGGAAGCCATATTGTTTCAGATACCTTGACTGCTTATGCAGGAACGAGGAAATCTACCATGGTATATAGTCTTATTCCTCAGCAGTATTTTGTGGATCCTATGATACAAGAACAGTCCCGTGTTTTCAACATTTATAGCCGTTGTAATAATGCTTAATTGTAATAAACGTATATACCTTTGCTCTTATTTATTACGTCGTTCAGGGAATAGCAATTTATTTTACCCCTTTTAAGTGAAGGATTACTGAACTTATCAGAATTCGGCTGATAAATACGTGTAAGGCTACTGTCTTATTGATCGACCTTCATATGTTCTAAACATTCAACTCTTACTGTGGTGAATGTGAGATATACAAAAAATATTTTGAAAAAGCAAGTACAAAAATGATAAAGTATGTCACAAAGAATTGTTAGAACTGCTCGTTAACCTCAACATATTTGGGAAGGACATTAGAATAACCCAGAACATTACTGTTAGCAATCCGCCTGCATATGGATAGAAAATGAGTTCAGTAAATATACAAAAATAGAAAGGAATATAAGACAAGGATGCATCTTCTCACCGGACTTGAATAAGTAAGACAATTCTGAGAGAATTATAAGTCCTAGCAGGATTCATTATTGGCGACCACAATCTTGATAAGATATGCAGATGACACAGTATTTCTTTTACTTTCTATACAAGACCCAAGAACCACTCAAGGTAGAGTTTAGCTTGAGATGTTAGAAGTATAGAGTTGAAGTAGACTTTAGAAGGAACTGAAAAACCAGTCCTAAAGAGGAAAGAAGGGATAAACCTTCTACTCCTGTTCAAAAGACCGGAGAGGAGAGTATCTTTCTATGAGTGCCGAGAAAAGAGCAAAGAGAGAGAGAGAGAGAGAGAGATAAAAAGGGCAGAGACGTGGAAAGTGAGAGAGAGTGAGAGTATCTTTCTATGAGTGCCGAGAAAAGAGCAAAGAGAGAGATAAAAAGGGCAGAGACGTGGAAAGTGAGAGAGAGAGAGAGTATCTTTCTATGAGTGCCGAGAAAAGAGCAAAGAGAGAGATAAAAAGGGCAGAGACGTGGAAAGTGAGAGAGAGAGAGAGTATCTTTCTATGAGTGCCGAGAAAAGAGCAAAGAGAGAGATAAAAGGGCAGAGACGTGGAAAGTGAGAGAGAGAGAGAGTATCTTTCTAATGAGTGCCGAGAAAAGAGCAAAGTGAGAGATAAAAGGGCAGAGACGTGGAAAAAGAGAGAGAGAGAGAGTATCTTTCTAAGGAGTGCCGAGAAAAGAGCAAAGAGAGAGATAAAAAGGGCAGAGACGTGGAAAGTGAGAGAGAGAGAGAGAGTATCTTTCTATGAGTGCCGAGAAAAGAGCAAAGAGAGAGATAAAAAGGGCAGAGACGTGGAAAGTGAGAGAGAGATAGTATCTTTCTATGAGTGCCGAGAAAATAGCAAAGAGAGACAGAGATAAAAAGCGTAGAGAGGTGGAAAGTGTGTGTGTGAGAGAGAGAGAGAGTATCTTTCTATGAGTGCCGAGAAAAGAGCAAAGAGAGACAGAGATAAAAAGCGTAAAGAGGTGGAAAGTGAGAGAGAGAGAGAGAGAGAGTATCTTTCTATGAGTGCCGAGAAAAGTGCAAAGAGAGATAGAGATAAAAAGGTCAGAGAGGAGGAAAGTGAGTGAGAGAGAGAGAGAAAGATAGAAAAGAGCAAAGAAAAACAGATAAAATGGAGCACAGAGAATGGGAGAGAGAGAGAGAGAGAGAGAGAGAGAGAGAAAGTGTCCCTTTATTGAGTGATCTTATAGTGTCGAGAAAAGAGGAAGGGGAGATATGGTGATAAAACGGGAGTATGTGTGTGTATGTCTGTGTATCGTTCGGTGAGTGATCATATATTATAACGTGCCGAGAAACCCGCAAAGAGAGACAAAAAGTATCAGAGAGAGGAAGAGAGAGAGAGAGAGAGAGTGCATCGTTCTATGAGTATCGAGAAAGGTGTAGAGACAGATATAAAGAGTATATAGAGTCAGAGTGAAAGAGTATCGTTCTATGTGTGATCATAGTGTCAAGAAAGGAGCAAAGAGAGACAGGGAGATAAAAAGGCCAGAGGTTGAGAGAGAGAGAGAGAGAGAGAGTATTGTTCTAAGATGAATCATGTATCGTGTCAAGAAAGGAGCAAAGAGAGATAGAGAGATAAAAAAAGTAGCAGAGAGGGAGAGACAGAGAGAGAGAGAGAGGTGGGGAGAGAACATCATTCTATGAGTATCGAGAAAGGTGTAAAGAGAGACAGATATAAAAAGGAGGACAGAAATAAAGAGAGAAAGAGTATCGTTCTATGAGTGATCATTGTGTCAAGAAAGGAGCAAAGAGAGACAGGGAGATAAAAAGGCCAGAGGTTGAGAGAGAGAGAGAGAGAGAGAGAGAGAGAGAGAGAGAGAGAGAGAGAAAGAGTATCGTTCTATGAGTGATCATACAATCGTATTGAGAAAAGAGTAAAGTGAGACAGATAAAAAAGAGCACAGAGAAAAAAAAGAGACAGAACAAATATCGTTATATGTGTGATGAGAAGCAAACTGGGGAGAGAGAGAGAGAGACAGAGAGAGAGGCAGAGAGAAGCAGAAAGAAGGACGAAATTTTGATCGTAGATTAGTAACGTGTTGTCGGTCAGAAATTTATAAATCACTGATAGCGAGCCAAATGCGGGTCGCAAATGTGCGCCTAAGAGTCGTGGGATGGTTCAGAAAAAAAAACCCAAAACCCCACAAAACTGAAACTGTGGAACTGGCAAATAATTGTGAATAATAAAGTATCGATAAATGCAGAAAAAACAAAAACAAACCATAATTCCAGCATGAGCCAAGATAGAACCTAATACAATTGCAGTTTCCTTTCTTACTTCCGACGTTGCTGTTTTGGGCGACAGACTTGTGTTAACATGATATATTTAAATGTTCTTTACGTTTTATCCAATCAACATCAGGAATATCGAGGTTTATTGATTATTAAAACTAAATTCAGCAATATATACTGGTTAAAATTAAACGAAAAAATCACTGAAATTATGTTTCCGCTCTAAAGTTTGTGAGATAAAAAAAAAAAATTGGGGTTAAAGGTCGCGACCCCAAAATGTTTTGAAATACTGTTATAGGCAAATACGACAAAAACAATGCCAAATCACGAGGGTGTTCTCCTGACTAAGAAAAAAGGAGTAGAATTAAACTAAGACAATTTGTTACGTACTTTAGGGAATAAAAAAGTAAATTCTTATCAGAGAAGGAATAGAAGGCGTAATGGATAGCGGCTCGGATTGAGGAATCGGAGTTCGAGTTCAAATTCCAGTCGAGTTCATTACGTTCACTTATGGGAAACCTATGAATCTATCTCTTCTCAAAGCTATGGGTAAAGAGCATGGCAGACTAAGTTCTATATCCTTGTCAGGTCCTTGATTGAATACCAGTCTAGGAGAAGGAAAATTTTTTTAAGTCAAACCAGCCTGGAGAGAATTGGGTTCCGTCAGGTTCTTAGCGCAGTACATGTGATACTGCTTAGACCCTTAGACCTTGTCGGGTTTCGTGATCGTGAATAGAGAGAAAATAAATATGAAGAAAACATTTGATTTTACACAAAAATATTATTTTTCAAAATAATCTCTTTCATTCGTTCAATCGTGAATAATAATAATAATAATAATAATAATGATGATGATGATGATGATGATGCTTATCCAAATGAGGGTGCACCACCCAAAATCACATGTTGATAGGCTGTACGTACCAAGAGCTTTAGGAGGCCGAGGTCTAATCTAACTTGAACTAACTCTAAAAGCTACAACTAAACAGAAGGCTTAATTATTGCAGCTCAGGACTAAAGCCTCGCAACCAGATCCTATCACTGTCACATAATCAAGGATAGAACTAAACCGAAATGCAGGATCTGCGGAAAATATGATGAAACTGTCGACTGTGTTATCTCAGGATGAAAAATAAATATACCCACAGACATAACAAGATAGCGACATGTGTGCACTGGAAGATATGTAAGAAGCACAAAATCGAAACCACTGAGAGATCGTATGAGCACCAACAAGGCACAGTTACTCAAAATAAGGATATAACTATCCTGTGGGACATGCCAATTCAAACTAACAGGGAAATAAAAGCTTATAGATCTGATATTATCATAAAAGACAAGAAATTCAAGAAGTGTATGCTTATTGACATAGAAGTACCATCTGAGAGAAACCATTCCATGAAAATTGTTGAGAAATTGTCCAAATAGAAGGGCCTGAAAATCGAGATTAACATGTTATGGGGAATGAAGACAGAGACTGTACCAATAGTAATCGGAGCTCTGGGCCGCGTGAGAAAAGGAATGGACAATTTTACTAAACTTGTCCCATGTAATATCAACGTACAGGTTACCCAGAAAATCGACCTACTAGGAACATCTCATATACTAAGAAAAGTGCTATCAATTAGATGACAATTCTCCTATAGAGTCTAAGAACCATAATTTAAACCCGGCTCTACAAAATACAAAGTAGGAAACAAAACATACACAAATAATAATAATAATAATAATAATAATAATAAAATCAAGCGGAAATGTTAAACTAAAGCAAATAATATCTTATAAATCATGGAAATATTTAAACAGAAACTGTAATTAAAGGTACAGAGAACAAGACGATATAAAAAGCATTGTAGGTTCTATCGACAAAATAAGTTATTCAAAATGGACCTCATGAATTTTACAGGGAAATTGAAAAATTTATAGAAGTCAAAATGTTACAATTTATTAAAGAAGTGCAAAAATTACCCAACTTTTGATCCTATCATCTGTAATAAATCCACAGAACTCTGGCGCAAACTTTACCAATGCTAATTAATAACCTCAATGAAAATTCAGAATGGACCACTGAATGTATTACTACTAAAAACAGGTGAAACAGACGATTAAAAAAAATTAAGCAAATGACATGTCTCTTCCCCACATATAAATTAATCACATTTCCCCTGACGAGCTATACTTATGCTTTTCTTTACGAAAAAAAAAATCCTTCCTCTGCAACAAAAGGGATGTCGAAAAAGTTCATATGGATCAACTCTAATAAATAAAATGATCCTGGAAAAGTGCAGGAAAAGAGTTAAAAATCTCAACAGAGCTTGGATAGATTATAGTAAAATCTTTGATCTTGGTGTCACACTCTTGGACACGTAAGGTTTTAGAAAAGTACAAAGTCCCCTCGGCGATAATACTTAAATATGGAACTGTGGAAAATATTATTCCTAAATCATATCAAAGGTACTTCCAATTCAAATTGTATGAATATCTGACAATGAATCTTTAAAGGAGACTTCCTGTCACCCCTTCTGTTTCATCTGTTTTTAATCCGCCTTTCACCTGAACTGAACAGTAATAAATATGGATACAAAGTAAAAAAAGAAAGTGATTAATTACCTATTCTACATGGATGGTATCAAACTCTTAGGCAAAGATGACAGGAGACTCCCTGTCACCCCTTCTGTTCCGTCTGTCCTTAATCACCCTTTCACCTGAACTGAACAGTAATAAATATGGATACAAAGTAAACAACAGAAAGTGATTAATTACCTATTCTACATGGATGATATCAAACTCTTAGGCAAAGATTACAGGAGACTCCATGTCACCCCTTCTGTTCCGTCTGTCCTTAATGCCCCTTTCATATGAACTGAACAGTAATAAATATGGATACAAAGTAAACAAAAGAAAGTGATTAATTACCTATTCTACATGGATGGTATCAAACTCTTAGGCAAAGATGACAGGAGACTCCCTGTCACCCCTTCTGTTCCGTCTGTCCTTAATCACCCTTTCACCTGAACTGAACAGTAATAAATATGGATACAAAGTAAACAAAAGAAAGTGTTTAATTACCTATTCTACATGGATGATATCAAACTCTCAGGCAAAGATGACAGGAGACTCCTTGTCACCCCTTCTGTTCCGTCTGTCCTTAATCACCCTTTCACCTGAACTGAACAGTAATAATTATGGATACAAAGTAAACAAAAGAAATTGATTAATTACCTATTCTACATGGATGATATCAAACTCTTAGGCAAAGATGACAGGAGACTCCCTGTCACCCCTTCTGTTCCGTCTGTCCTTAATCACCCTTTCATATGAAATGAACAGTAATAAATATGGATACAAAGTAAACAAAAGAAAGTGATTAATTACCTATTCTACATGGATGATATCAAACTCTTAGGCAAAGATGACAGGAGACTCCATGTCACCCCTTCTGTTCCGTCTGTCCTTAATCACCCTTTGACCTGAACTGAACAGTAATAAATATGGATACAAAGTAAACAAAAGAAAGTGATTAATTACCTATTCTACATGGATGATATCAAACTCTTAGGCAAAGATGACAGGAGACTTCCTGTCACCCCTTCTGTAACGTCTGTCCTTAATCCCCCTTTCATATGAAATGAACAGTAATAAATATAGATACAAAGTAAACAAAAGAAAGTGATTAATTACCTATTCTACATGGATGATATCAAACTCTTAGGCAAAGATGACAGGAGACTTCCTGTCACCCCTTCTGTTCCGTCTGTCCTTAATCCCTCTTTCATATGAAGTGAACAGTAATAAATATGGATACAAAGTAAAAAAAGAATGTGATTAATTACCTATTCTACATGGATGATATCAAACTCTTTGCCAATGATGACAGGAGACTCCCTGTCACCCCTTCTGTTCCGTCTGTCCTTAATCACCCTTTCATATGAACTGAAAAGTAATAAATATGGATACAAAGTAAAAAAACAAAGTGTTTAATTACCTATTCTACATGGATAGTATCAATCTTTTTACCAAAGACGACAATGAGTTATAGCGTCTCCTCAATACTGTAAAATGTTTCACTGATTATATCGGCATGGATTTCGGATTAGATAAATGTACACAAGTTACAAACAATGAATGGCAATTACAAAAACATACGCAACAGACGCAGATTTTGTCACAAAGATTAGGGAACTCGAATAAGAAGGAGCTTATAGATATCTAGGAATTAACGAAGGAGATGGAATACAGCATACCCAAAATGAAGAAGAAAAGAATACTACAGGTGTGTGCGTTTGGTGTTAAATAGCGAGTTGAATTCACAAAACAGAATATCAGCCATAAACACTTTGGCTGGCCCTGTGGTGTAATCCAGTTTAAACATCATTAATTGTAGCAGAGCTGACATTAAGTGAATGGATATCAAAACGAGAAAGCTTCTAACTTGCCAGCACATGCATAATTCTAAGGCAGATGTTGATTGTCTCTTTGTGCCCAGATTTGAAGGAGGGAGACTCGCACTCGCACACACACACACACACACACACACACACACACACACACACACACACACACACACACACACACACACACACACACACATATATGAGAGAAAATACTTTATCTACATATATACAGAACTTGAATACAAAACAGAAATCGAAAAGAAAGGATTTAATGTCTTACTTTGTAGCTGACTTGGTCGTATATTGCACCAGCAATGGCCTTGATTATAGGCGGCATGAGAGAATGGAATGTTAAACTAGACGTGCAGTCGTTCTGATGAATTGGTACAAACTATCGAGAAAACGCCTCTAGCTTGTTTGTCGTGTGACACATTCATTAACTTCTGACAAATGTATAGTTCTAGTTGAGTCAAGAGCAGGTAATTAAGGTTTGTATCGCTCCACGAGGATTAGAATGTGGTTGATGATCTCTGTGAAAAGGAGTATTATTTAGTTACGTATTGGTAAATGTATTTGACAATCTATGAGTAGAAATGTAATAATTATTTGAGAGTTGGTAAATGTACTTGATGACCTCTGAAAAGCGTGAAAATATTTGGATGCAAATTGGAAAATATGTTTGTTGATCCCTGATGAGAAAGAAAATAACCTTTGGTAGAAGGGATTACCGATTTCTCTAGAGAGTTGGAATATTTGTCTGCAAATTAGTAAAGTGTTTGACCATCTCAGATAATTTTTTTTATCTTTGGTTGCAAATTGGTAAATGGTGATGGGCGGTCTCAGAGTAAAGAGATAATAATCGATTGGAAATTACTTAAAACAAGGCATACCCTAACTAACGAGTTTGAATGGTAGGGAGAAATACTAAAAAGACTAAATTTATTAAGAGCTACAAAGGACAGGAAATTGTGGAGAGCCATGATCGCTTATGTCCTGAAAGCATATGGTACATAGAAGAAAAAGAATGAGCTTGTGTAAATGGATGATGGAACAAGGTTTAGGAGAGATAAGAAAAAGACAAAATTTATTAAGAGCTACAAAAGACAGGAAATTGTGGAGAGCCATGATTGCTTACGTCCTGAAGGCATACGGTACATAGAAGAAGAAGAATGAGCTTGAGTAAATGGATGATGGAACAAGGTTTAGGAGAGATAAGAAAAAGACAAAATTTATTAAGAGCTACAAAGGAATGGAAATTGTGGAGAGCCATGATCGCTAACGTACTGAAGGGACACGACACATAAATGAAGTTGCTGATCCTTGATATAATTTGCTTTTAGTCTGGTAAAACTATTTATCTCTCTGATATGAATGCTAATATGTTGCACCTTGGAAATAAGGTTGGACATCTTTGATAAAAAATACTACTCATTGAATGCAATTTGGCCAGAGTGGTTTCCGATATCTAAGAATATTAATATCATGTTTTAAATTGGAAAATGTGGTTGAAGATCACTAAGGAAAATGTTAATATTTATTCATAAATTATTATGTTTGAATCCCTATTTATGTAAAAAGTGATAATATTTGGCTGCAAATTGATAGAAAGTCTTGCCAATCGTCAATAGGAATGCTAATTAGATTGCAAATTCGTAAATGCGGATGACAATTTCTGAGAAAACTGCTTATATTAGCTTGCTAATTTTTAAAACAACTACTCATACTTTGTTGCAACTTGAGAATGTAGTCATAAATGACCATACTCTATTACATTCAGTTACTTTGATTTATTAAGACTACATTTCTAAAAGTAAAATCAGCTATGTAATACTATTTTATGTTTTATTGCTTTTAAGCGTAGTTCTGAATCAATAAATCATTTCATAGTAATTGTACTGATGAACTTTCTTCTATGATAATTAGAATTCATGAATTTAAGCGCAGTACTAGATTGGCAGAGAGGTCTCATCATTTTGCAGTTGAAATGGTTAGATGCAACCATAAGTTCTTTGCTATCACACTTCTCGCTTGTGGAACATTCTTCCAGTTTCTTCATTCCCAGTCAACTTTGATGCTCAAAAAGGTAAATGCAATGTCAATCATTATCTTCTATCTTCTTATTTCCGGTTTTATGAACATTACTAGCTTAAAAGCTGTTCTACTGGGTCCTCATCACGATAGATAGGGAATAGATGCAATAGACAACAATAAACTACAGAACTCAAAATTGATCGCTATATTTAAGTATTGCATTAATATTTAAGCTTACCTTTTAAAACTTCAACAATATTTCCAGCGGAAGGTTCTTCATTGAGCCTTAATCACAATAGGTAGGAAGGAGTATATGCAATAGGCAAAAATAAACTACAGAATAACTCAAAACTGATCGCTGCATTTAAGTATTGCATTAATATCTAAGCTTACCCTTTAAAAGTTCAACGATAATTATTTTGCTGTCACTTAATTTAAAGATAATTTGATGCACGTAGGTCCTTACATTCCGTACAAACAGTTATTTTTATTTCATGCGTGACTTTCGCTGATTTTGGCAATTAATTTCGATTATTCAAATTCATTTCAAATCTATAAAAATTGTTATCGTATAAAAAAATTATCACAAAAAATCCAAGTAAGAAAATCGCCGAAAATAATCGCAATAATGAAAACTTGGAAATCGAAAATGGATCTGAGGATCTAGATCTGGATCAAGATCCCGATCTAAAATGTTTTTCATTAGCTCATGGAGTCGGCCTGATTCCAAAATTGTATGATATGTTGGGCTAAGTTCTTTAGGAGTAAATTTGAAAACACGGGCAATTTTATTTTGAAACACTGTAATTTGGGAACTGTATTTTTTCATTTGAATATCAGCTAGTGAAAGTTAGAGAGTTGTGTCCCTTTAATTGTTTTTATCAGTAGAAGCCTATATGGTGGAATCAGACATCAATCACGGTAATTAAAACTTGGGAATCCAAAATTTCAGGATTGCGGATTCTGATCCGACTCAGAATGTTTTTAAGTTGCTCACGGAGTCGGCGTGATTCCAAAATGGTATGCTACGTTTGACTCTGGGATCTAGGAGTAAAGTTGAAAAAGTTGTGACATTACTGACACACTGACATTTACATTTATTATATAGATTATTCTCCCCTTAATATTTTTTTCTCATATTCACTTATACTCAGTAACCCAATACGTCTTAGTAGCTATATATTTCCTTGCCTAGGGTGAAACGATAAAAAAAAACAAACAAAAAAAAAACTGTAAGTTTTGGAAAGTCTGCTGGAAATAAATTTACCTTGCCATTCCAATCCATTGTAAGCATTATCACAGTTTCATGGAACTCTCTTCTGGCTTCTTGTTTCCCAGACAATTTTGATGTTCAAGAATTTAAATGAAATGTTAATTTTTATTTTCTGTCATCTTAATTCCTCTTCTTTTAATTTTCTCTCTCTCCTTTATAATGTTTTCTTTTTCTCATATTCTCTCACACTCAGTAACCCTCCTGTCGCTTAGTTGCTTGGACTGAAATTATTAAATAAAAAAACTCCCATCCAAAGTTTACATGATTAAATACTTCTATGAACCTTTAGTACTAACCACTTTTGAGGTTTCTTATATACATACGAAAAGGTGCTGTGAAAATTTCAACTTGACTCACTTTCTAAACTCTGAGTAAACATTGGAAATTTATGCAACTCCTTCTTGGTCGCGATGTGACATTTTGTGACAATGTTTTGTGACACACGCACACACTTACATACACACGCGCATATAACCCATTTTCAAAGTCCCTTATTTACTCGTTTATAGGTCGACTTCATATATCGTGCGAACCCTGAAATTTTGCATGAATTTTAACCTCCGCCATAAAAATTTAACTGGGTATAGTGAAACTAGTCACCGAAAATGCATAAATTTTAACTTCTTTAAAAATATACCTGTGTATATTGCGTAAAAAAACTAGTCATACAAACTCCCACTATATTCGGCTAACGGCTAATCACTATTACATACACCGAATCAGGTACATTTGTGTTTTTTCAACACCCTCTGTACCAAACGTGGTTTATACTGCTAATACGGCGAGCAGATGTTAGTTTCTAGAAGATATGTTAGTTTCTAGAAGAGATCTTACTTTCTAGAAGATATGTTAGATTCTAGAAGATATGTTAGTTTCTAGAAGAGATGTTAGTTTCTAGAAGATATGTTAGTTTCTAGAAGAGATCTTACTTTTTAGAAGATATGTTAGTTTCTAGAAGATATGTTAGTTTCTAGAAGATATGTTAGTTTCTAGAAGATATGTTAGTTTCTAGAAGAGATCTTACTTTCTAGAAGAGATCTTACTTTCTAGAAGAGATTGTATAATCTGGCAAGATGAATAGCTGAACAAGACTAGTATTCTGAAAATTTAGCACAAACATCAACGGCTTGCGAACAATTTCCAGTAGATATTTTCTTTTTCTTATATTAGATTTTTTTTTTTTTGCAACAGGTGTTATCGTGTTAAAATCCTCACAGTATTGTTGAAGTTATCGCTAACATTTTTGAGATTTACAAAGTCTACGTTTCGTTCAATTTCGCAAACCAATCGATTAAATTTGAATAAATTGATTTGTTTGGAGAAATACTTTGACAAAAACCATACATCATGGTTTAATAATTTCTTTAATTTATTTTAATTTTATAGGACTTCATGGTAAACAATATTTTTTAAGAAAATTCCTTTTCTTCCTTTTTAACAGCGAAGAACAAATTCTAAGGCCTTTTTTTTACTATTGGGCATGCACGATACAACTGATCATGCGTAAATAATTCTTTCTGGAGTCATATTTTCGAACGCCACAAAGATCTGTTGGAACTGCTCAGCAAACTTGATATTCTTGGGAAAGATATTAGAATAATCAAGAACCGATACTGGCAGAAAACAGCTTGCATGCAGATAGAAAATGAGTTCAGTAGATATACAAAAATAGAAAGGGGCGTAAGGCAAGGATGTGTCTTCTCACCGGACTTATTCAACCTATACAGCGAGGCAATTTCGAGAGAACTGGAAATCCTACCAGAATTCATCATTGGTGGCCGAAATGTTAACAACATAAGATACACAGATGACACGGTGCTGATGGCAGACGCGAAAATGAAATTACAAAACCTCCAACAGAAGGTAGCGAGGGAGAGCGAGAAGAAGGGACTAAGCCTAAACTCGAAGACAACGGAATGCATGGTCACCCAGTAAAAAAGATGAGCCCGAAATGCAATTTAGAGGTCGGGAACACTAAAATTAAACAGGTGCGGAAATTTAAATATCTGGGAAGTGTTTAGACAGAGGACGGTAAGTTCGACGCTGAGATCCAAAGATGTATTGGGATGGCCAAAGGACGTATTCCAAAAGCTAGGCAGATTATTACAAGACAATTGGATTTTTTAGTAACAAAGAAAAAGAGTACTGAACTGCTACGTGACATCTACCCTCCTTTACGGCAACGAATGTTGGACGGTCTCCTCAAAAAGATGAAGAAGAGACTCAAGGCAACAGAGGTGTGGTTCTACAGAAGGATGCTAAGGATACCATGGACCGAACATGTGATCAACGATGAGTTTTTGGAAAGGATGCAAACAAGGAGGAAGCTTATACTTAACATCAGGAAGGGGCAGCTGAAATTTCTGGGACACGTAATGAGAAAGGAGGGCTTGGAGAATCTGATACTCACATGGCGGATTGAGCGAAAGAGAGACAACGCGTGACATACTTAGCAGGCTTAAGCAAGTGAATGACAGAATAGGCTTTGGGAGAAATAGCAACAGGACAAAACATATTTAGAACTACAAAGGATGGGGAAGGTTACAGAGTCTCGATTGCCTACGTCCTAAAGGGACACGGCACATAAAAAAGAGTATCCCTGACCTATTTGTATTTCTTTCCAAAATTTGGTTTCGATCGGTCAACGTATGGCTACTTTAGAGTGTGGGATGTACGGACGGACTAATGGAAGTCAGAGAATTTTATATATCGAAAATGATCTGGTATTGAATAGTATATCTTACAATAAGTAAGATATACTGTCTTCCTGAAAGTTGGCCTTTCATTAAGAACTGATACTAAGACATTCTGTTAGTATCATATTGCTAACTTTCTATAGATGCCTTATTGTTAATATTAGTTCATCTCTGTTACTATAAATTTACTGTGGATTTTTCAAAGAAAATTCTTATTCCGTATTAAAAAAAACAAACAAACAAACAAACCAAAAATAAAAACTAATCCCAAACTTTCAAAGAAAATGTACCACATTAAAACTAACTTTGAACATTTATTTTATCAGAATTTTCTTTAAAATCGCAAATATTTTGTTTGTTTTTTTCATCAAGGATTTGTTGTCTAAAAACATTCTGATGGGATCTCATGGAATTGACCCCAAATCTATGATATTTCTAAAGATACCCCAATTTATGATATGGCCCCCACACTCTACTACATCTCAATTTTCATAAGGTAGTATTCATATAAAACACAATTTTTTTTTATTATTGTAACCTAATTATGTATAATAATGGATCATTTTAGGAATACAATTGAACAATTCAACTAGAAAAAATAAAAAATAAATACAATGTATCTAAAAAAAAATTAGAACATGTCATAATGGATCATTCATCTATACAAATTAGAGTAACATGTCATAATGGAATATTCCATCTATAAAATTAAGAGAAGACATTCATAATGGATCATTCCATCTATACAAATTAGGAATAAAATTAAAGAGTTTTTTTTCAGAACTCAAGAAAATGTTCTTTATTTGTCTGACTAATTGGTACATGAGGGTAAAATTATCACTATTTTATAATATTTAAATAGACCACCCTAACAAACATTTGAACAAGCTATGAAAAAAACATTAACCACAGACATTCATTGATTTAGTGGAAACATTAAATGGAAAATTATAAAAAATGACCATTAAAACACACATTTGAAATTTCTGTGTCAAAAGGAAAAGCAATAATTAAATAAATTCACAGAATTCAGAAAAAATAGAAAAATAGTTTAACATTTTAAAACCTTTTTTCTGACAGAACATGAATAAGCTTATGATGAGATAAGACCAGGTTGAGGCTATAACTGAGTGGGAAACTATTAGGTTTCCTTTTAATTTTCTTTTCTTTCACATCTAAAAATTTTGGGGGACAAGAAAATAGCTACTTATGGAAGAAGCACAAATCGTCCCTGGGCTGGTAAATATTTTATTAAAAGAATAGCTTAGACCAGCTCTGACCAGCTTGGACAAGCTATGACTTTAAGCTAAGACCAGGTTTAATAAACTTATTGGAAACAATCTCACTTAAAAACTGACCTTGTGTCATGTGGTTGGTGTTTGGGGGGGAGTAAATTTGTTTAACACTAAATTATATACGTTTCAGAAATTAAACTAAAACAACTGTCAAAGATTTTAAAAATTGTCAAATTTTTCGCGAATTTTCCTTTTTTTGTCCAAATCCGTGAATTTGTTTTGCTTTCATGTTAATATTATGAAAAAAAATATAAAAATCACTATTTTTCCATCCATAATATTGAATATTGTTAAAATTATTTCAATTTTTTAACAAAAAAAATCTCAAGTTAAATTTGCCGAAAAACCTCGTTGATTTATTTAAGAAAATGGAATGATCTATTATGACATGTCTCTAATTTGTATTTACTAGATACATTGTATATATTTTAAATTTTTCTAGTTGAATTGTTCACCTATATTGCATATGATCCATTATTGTACATAATTAGATTACAATAAAATTTGTATTTTATATGAATACATTCTTTTTAAAAAAATTTTAGATGTACATTAGTTTTTTTTTTAGTGGTGTTTTCGTGACCACCGATAGCAACGCTTTTGTTATTTGGTCCTACCCTGATGGGTCTTTAGCAGTTAAGCCAGTGGTAACATTGCCGGGTTGAATATTGGCGGTCCAACATTCTAAAATGAAGATTCAGAATTCTTTTCTCTTTAGGACTCTCTTTGTTCTCAACCGGTGGCAACGAGACATTTTTGCATATTCATGATAGCATGGTAGTAGTAGGAGTATTAGTAAGGCCAAGGAATTCATTAATACAATAAATAACTGTTAAAGATATGCTAAGCAAAACATCTGTACTTGAGAAAATACTGCACTTGAAATAATTTAAGAGAAATGTTAGTTGTTATCATAGAGTATTTTATTATAATTACTAATAGATTATCGGAATAATTAACAAGAATAACTCAAAAATGTTAAAGTAAAACAAATATTTGTTGAAATGGGAAAATATTTGGAAAGATCAATTTATGAAGATTATTAATAGCAACATTTATTAGTTTAGTTGTAATGAATGGTAGTGGTTTTTTCATTTTTTATTATTATTACGTTGCAATAATTATTATTATTATTATTATTATTATTATTGAACTTTTTATTTTCTTTTGATTTCTGGGAATTTTAAACATTTCTTTCCGGGTGAAAAAGGGACATATTAAAGAAATGGCATCATGAAAACTTTCCATCAAAAAAAAAAATAAATTTTACATAAATCCTTCGAAAAAAAATGGGCTGTACTTGTCAGAACAATTTTTTGTATCTCCTTGAGATTTCTGTAAGAATCCCTTCAATTAGTTTTTGCAATCTTTTCCAACCAGATGCATTTAAATAAAACTAAAAAAAAGGGATTGTTGATGTTTCCATATGCCACATTTTCGAGATTTCCATTTCAAAGGTCCTTGTATTTTGACAGCTTTTTGAATATCTTCAAAGATACATTATTAAAGTCAGCAGGGACTGCCATAAATTTAAGCTAGCCACCGTTTTTGTTTGTGGTCTTTAATAACATTATCTGGCCGGTTGGCTTTGATTGTTCTGTCAGTAATTGAATTATGTAGTCCCATAGAATAAATAACAGGTCATTATTATTATTATTATTATTTTATTAAAATGCCTTTGAAAGTTGTTTAACATTTCCTTCCGGATGAAATGAGAGACCTAAGACCAGAAATATCGGAAATGACATTTTCCATATTTTTTTTTTTTAAAAAAAAAAAAAATCAAAACATTTTTATATAGATATTTTTTTTTTAATTAATTGTTTGTACTTGTGTCTACAGTTTTTTGTATTTCTTTAAGGCATGGACTATATGGTACCCTTCAATGAAGGGACCTTTTCCAATCAATCCGGGGATTCAAACTACAACTGGAATTGTTAATGTGCACAAGTTCCATATATTTATATTTCCATTTCAAGGTGCTTGTATTTTGATAGTGTTTTTTTGAGGTTTTCAAAAAAACATTACAATCTGCGAGGACTGCCATGTCAATTAGAAAGCATATCTATTCTTGTGGTCTTTGTGCGCGATCATGTATCATACGATACATGACTGACGAGAGAGATTTTTTTTCCCGCAGTAGGTTTCCATTTATCTTCAAATAAATAGGTAGACAAATTTTCTGAAACCCATGATTCTGTCCTGCTATTCAACCCATAGTTGTTTTTTAAAGAAGAAATGGATTTTTATCTTTCAAAAGGTTATTTATTTAACATCATGAATTAAACGAACTCGATTGTAATTCGAACTCGGCTCGACCAGTTCTCAATCCGAACCAATATCCATTACACCATGGCGTTAATCTATCATATTATTTGTTATTATTATTATTATTATTATTATTATTATTTCTTCGTTTGATTTCTGGTGTGTACTCATTTCTTTCCTAAAGTCAGAAATGGCATCATGACATTTTCCACTGAGCAATTAAAAAAATATATATATACATATTTTACATAGATAAAGCCCTTCGTAAAGTGTGGGCCGTACTCATGAGAACAATGTTTGTATTTCTTTAAGGCATGAGCTGCTAGGACTCCCTTTAGTGAGTCTATTGGAATCTTTTCTAATCAATCTGAGGGTTCCAACTACAACTGTCTATGCCTTCATGTACCACATTTTTGAGATTTCCATTTCAAGGTCCTTGTATTTTGATAATTTCTTCAAAGATAAATTGCAGTCAGCAGGGACTGCTATATCAATAAGGAGGCACTTTTTGTCTTTGCGGTCACTAATCATGATATCAGGGCGATTAGCACTGATTGTTCTGTCTGTGTGTATTGTAAAGTCCCATAAAATTGTTACAGACCCTATCTCTGTAAGCAGGTCTGGGTGGTGTTTATACCAATTTCTAGCAGTTTCCTTTCCGTAATCGTTGTAGATTTTTCAGTGCAGACATTGGCCCACTCTGTCGTGCCGTGTTTTATATTCATGGGTGCCAAAACCGCGCAACCTGATACAAGATGGTCAGTTGTTTTTTAATATTTATCACAGAATCTGCATTTTGGACTAACATAATTTTTCAATATTTGTGCTTGGTAATTTCTAGTTAGCAAGCATTGGTTCTGTGCAGCAAGAGTAAAATCTTTAATTTCAGCTTTTGACCCTGCAGTACGAAGCTACTGATGAGTACGTGGTTTGACTACATCAACTTGTTTGGTACGGGTAGAGTAGTAGCCGTGATGCAGTTTATCTTGCCATTGTTTCTGTATCTGGCCGCTAGCATTTGCCTTTTCTTTCTTTTTTAAGTATTTTACAGCTTCCGTCCGTGTATTGTGCTTTACTTGTATTTCTTCACCCACTTGAAACTCCATTTTGAAATTGTTGGCTTCCTTTATTACTGAATAAAGTCGTTTACTAGTTTCATGTTTGATACATATCATCATCCAGTCTTAGTAGTTTCTAGGTATCTTTGAAGGCCAGTTGTTGTAGTGTTGTATGACAGTTCTAATTGAACTAATCCTCTGCCTCCTTCGGATCTGGGCACATCCAAGCGATGAACATCAGCTTTGGGATGATGCATGCGCTGGCAGGTGAGAAGCGTTCTCATTTTAGTGTCTATTCGCATAATGTCAGCTAGGGTCCAGATAAGGATGTTAAAATGGTATTACACCACAGGGAGAGTCAAGATGTTTATAGCTGATATTTTAATTTTTTTTTTTTTTTTTTTGTGGTTTTTTTTTTTTTTTAATTCAGCTCGGTATTCAGTATCAGATTATTATTATTATTATTATTATTATTATTATTTTATTAATGTTATTATTTTATTATTATTATTATTTTATTATTATTATTATTATGATTATTTTTATTATTATTATTATTTTTATTATTTTTATTCATGTTATTATTTTATTATTATTATTATTTTATTATTATTATTATTATTATTGAGTGGGAGAGAAGCACGCGAACAAAGGGACATTGGAATATAAATATGCTTATCCAGAATAATTATCATGACACCAAGTTTAGATATAAAGTATACCGTACGCATATATATCGCAGCCAAAGGAGTGCACGGTATGGTGACGGCATATGATAAAAGCAACTTATAACCTTGGAAGTGGGGCACAGCTAGAACTAACTTAAGGACTTGTAACCTAGCTCGTTCAGTCTTTCTCTGATTGAAGGTGTCTCCAAGTATCTAGATGTGACTCCCGAGTCACCTTAGCTGTCCCACCCTTCAAACATAAAAAATAACAACTCCCACAACACTCAGTTATGATTCCCCCTCTCTGTTCCCTCTGATGAACAGATATGCACAGTGCGCCAGCCTTTAGGAGATATACGCTTGAGAAAATATTTTAAGCACATTATTTAAACAAATATAATAAATTATTATAATTTAAAAAAAAATAATTATTTAAAAAATACCTAAAAATCTTATTGACACTTAAAACAACCAAAGGTATTTGGGGTTGTTGTATAAGATAAATTTAAAATGAAGGCATGACCACTTTTTGCTAACTCGTGATATCCCGAAGCTGGTATCCTAAAACTCTGGAAATTTTTAATCAATTTCACCTCAAGCAAGGCAGTAAAGCCACTAAGACACAAAGGATTTTTGGGCGTGAAAGAATTATAAAACGGAAACATTAAGAAGCGAGAACAATAGAAGAATAGTCAAGAAGACAGTAGATAACGATTGACATTGCATTTAAATGTTTGGAGATCAAAGTTAGCCGAAAAGCACGTAATCGAAAGAGAGTTCCGCAAGCGAAAAGTGCGAGAAAAGAAACTGTTAGCATATAACTTAGGGTTGCATCTAGCCAATTCAACTGTAAATTTATGAGACCTTGCTGCTAATCTAGTACTGCGCTTAAATTCAAAGTCTAGATACCATAGCGTAGAGATCGTCCGAACAATTACCGTGAAAGTATTTATAGAAAATGCAGGAGCTCCGTACTATATGTGGCAGCAATATTCTAAGCATGGACGAATGATAGACTTATAGATATACTAGCAGTAGAACCCGGCATTGCCCGGGGATGTAACAGTAAGAGATAGATCAAGTATTGACCATCATAAAGACTGAAAAATAAAATTGACAAAGATTTTTGTTTAAGGTTGACGGACACACATGTCTTAATTAGTTTTTTTTTTGTTTTTGTTTTTTGGGGTTTTTTTACGAATTGGTCAAACCCAAACTCAAACAAAAACATTGTTTTCAATCGTTATGAGTCTATCGATTGAATAGAATTTTATTATAAACAATTGTCTTGTAAATGGAATTTTTAAAGCATTTTGAATGTAAAAATAAAGAAAAAAAGTTTGCAAGACAATAAGAAACACTACAAAAAAAAAAAGTGAAGTTTTGTTGAAATCGGTTGAAAAATGTAGGAAATCCGATCCCATATATATAAACGAACACACACACAACCTGGGTTTTATAATAAGTATAACTCGATATGAGTTGTCCCCCTTTCATTCTGGCGACAGAATCGTGTTTTGTCGTGTTTTCAAATTGATTTCGTGCAAAAACAATTGTGTTTTTCCAATTTTTGGCGCTGTCAGAACCACCGCAAGGTAATTTTACGTAGTCCTGTGAAGTTTTGTTGAAATCGGTTGAAAAATGTAGGAAATCCGATCCAATATATAAACGAACACACACACGCGCGTGCGCACACACACACACACACACACACAATCTGCGTTTTATAAGTAAGATAAGACAAATTCTGGAGAGAAAAATTGTCTGGCACGACACAGTGAAGTAACTTTCTTAGCAGTTGACCTAGCAATGGATTCAATATAGTCTTTCCAATTCATGTCAGCCAAGAATATTACCCGAGAAGTTGCAACCTCCCATGGAAGTTAGCAATAGCCATGCTGATGGAAGGCAGAGAGGGGTTACTCAGATGAGTAATGGAGAGCAGTTTTGTTTTGGAGGTATTAATTTTATCTTGCGCTTTCTTCTTCCTTGCATTGAAAAATATTTTTATAATATTCAAGTCAGGAAACTGGCTTGACCATTTTTCGAAAAGTGCGATGCATTTTTCTTTTAAATAATTTATAGTTGACTTCAAAGAATGACACTTTACACTATCGTGTTTAAATAAGATCAATATAATTCCATGGAGGTATATCAATAAAACAAAAGCCTAATTAATAAAAGAGAAATAATTAATTTTGCATTATATTTTCTTTTTTATGTACTTAATTCAAATTTATTAATAAAATAGATCGAACATTATACAAGGAAAATTTCAGATCAAGTTTAAGTTAATAATGATGTATAAGGCTTGTAACATGAGCGTAATATCTTATGTTAATCTTATCGTCGAGGAAGATTTTAAATGAACTCTTTCTTTCTTTTCTTTCTTTTCTTTTCTTTTATTTCTTTCTTTCTTTTTTTCTTTTCTTTCTTTCTTTTCTTTTCCTTTTTTATTTCTTTCTTTTCTTTCTTTCTTTCTTTCTTTCTTTTCTTTCTTTCTTTCTTTTCTTTTCCATTTTTATTTCTTTCTTTTCTTTCTTTTCTTTCTTTCTTTCTTTCTTTCTTTCTTTCTTTCTTTTTTTTTTTTTCTTTTATTTCTTTCTTTCTTTCTTTTCTTTCTTTCTTTCTTTTCTTTTCTTTTATTTCTTTCTTTCTTTCTTTTCTTTCTTTTCTTTCTTTCTTTTCTTTCTTTCTTTCTTTCTTTTCTTTTCTTTTTAATTTCTTTCTTTCTTTTCTTTCTTTCTTTCTTTCTTTCTTTCTTTTTTTTTTCCTTTTTTCTTTCTTTTCTTTTCCTTTCTTTTTTTTTTCTTTTCTTTCTTTTCTTTTCTTTCTTTCTTTCTTTCTTTCTTTCTTTCTTTTCTTTCTTTCTTTCTTTCTTTTTTTCTTTCTTTCTTTTCTTATCTTTTCTTTCTGTTTTTGCGTCATATCCATTCAGGACGTGGGTGATGATAGTTGTCAACAACGCCCTGTCTTTTGTTTTTTTCTTTTCTAATTATTGTTCCTTTGCCACAATTTTTGTCTACTATCTATTTGCTAAAACTTAAGTAGCTTACTCAGTTTTGTTCTGCTTTTTTACCTTCATTATGCCCTGTGGTTGTTAGATTCTCCAAGTCTTCTTTCCTCTTTTTCTGTCCCAAAGTTTTCAAATGTCTCTTTCCGATTGCTACTAGCAGCTTCTTTGTAGTTCCTATTTTCTTTAAAGTTTCCCAATTTCTCACATGCACTGTACATGCTATTCTCAAGATTCCTTGGGGTTCTTTATCTTTAGGCAAACTGTTTAGTACTTAATATGATATATGAGGTTAGATATGACATAGTTGTCCAGCACACTTTTCTAAGGACATTTCTCTTAATGTTAGAGTTATAAATCTTTGGATTTCTGTGAAATCCCTTCCGTCGATTGTTACCATGCTCTATTCAGATCGTTATATTTCCTTATCTGCTTGATTCTTAGACCCTTCGATACATAACTTTTACATAGATCTATGCATTCTCTCTTCTCACAGTTAACTTTGTCCTTTCTCCTTGTTTACCTCTGCTACCTTGTCTAAGAGTTCGTTCAGTTTCTTTCAGAATCTGCCATCAACAAACTGCCTGTTTGCTACGATTACGTCCGCTGATAATAAATCATCGTAGAATGTCTAGACTTCTTATAAAATCATCTCACTCGACAGGTTAAATTCGTTGTGAAAACGCAGATCTATAGTACTCTTCTGTCTATTTTTGTGAATTCACTTCTTTCTCTATCCGCATATAATTTGTTTGTTCCAAATACAGGATATGAATTATTTGAATATCTGTCAGTAAAAAATTAATTTTTAACTATACGTATACCGAATTTGTGGAGGTACCTACTTAAATCATTCTTTATCCATATATAATTTGTTTGTTCCAAATACAGGATATGGATTATTTGAATATCTTTCCATGTAAATAACGCTTTCCTAAAATTTCAAGGGGTTATTCGTGTTCTATTTTAGTGAATGTCTTTGTTTAATTTATAACATATAGGTAGGTATAGATCTGTCTATATTTCTGAGATGAGGTATTATGTACATTATTTACATTCTTCGGACTATTGTCCCCATCTTTGTCGCCATACATATTACAATGTTTCGGCCGTTGTACGCTCCGGCCTTCTTCAGGTGGTTGGAATATCGAACTTAACCCTTTATTTCGCTCACTGGGGTAGACTGTTCTAGTTCCACGTGCCATGTTTAATGGATGTCAGTTATCAGTTATCTCTTGTTAATTTACCCTCTGAAAGTTCTCCACTGTCTTAACCGGGTATTGAACTCACACTCTTTGAGTCCTGTCACTGGATCTAACTAACGCTTTTATCCACTGTGCCATGTGTCCTTGAGGCACGTAGAACTAGAACAGTCTACTCCAGTGAGTGAAATAAAGGTTTCAGTTCGACATTCCAACTACCTGACGAAGGCCGGAGCGTACAACGGCCGAAACATTGCAATAAATATGGCGAAAAAATGAGGACAATAGTTCGAGTAATGTAAATAAGGTATAGATCTTTCTTCCTCGCTTTGATAGAATTCTGATCAGTAAAATTGCATTTTTTGTTCCAGTGTAGTAACATTCTCCTTGTCCTATTTCTGGTCAATCTTTTACAAGCTTTTCTGGTTAGAATCCTGATTAATGCAGTTTACATTCACACGCACCTCGCTCCTTTGATGAATTGATCTATTCTGGTATTCACAGAATTCACATAGTTTGCTTATCATTTCGGCAAGCTTAACAATCGTAAAATCGTCAACATCGTTAGTGCATTTTGCTTCTAGTCTTGCAGCTTTATTCTCTCCAATTTTGGCCAGTGTTGCCTCCCCCTTTCATAATTTTAATGGCATGTAAGTTTCTCTTTTCTGTTGTGATGGAGAACTCTCCGGTGTATTTATTCCACCTCTACCCTATCTTTCTCCATTATATTTGTTTGATTTTTACATTTTATACATTGCGTCGAAGTTTTTTGCCCTGCTATTGCTTCTATCATTTTATGTAAGGCTTTCACATTTATGCCCTGCTCATTCTGTAATCACTACTCATTTCTCATTGAGTTTATTCTCTTTTGCTTGCATGCATTTATTTCCGATGTTTTTGTTGAACCTCAAATAATCGGAAATATTTATTGGCCTTATCTGCTGCCACTTTTTCATTTTGTTAGCCCTTTTTTGCTTACTTGCATTTATTTTCGATGTTTTTTGTTTAACCTTAAATAATCTGAAGTATTTATTGACCTTATTGCTACCACTTTTTCATTGAGTTAGTTCTTTTTTGCTTACTTGCATTTATTCCCGATGTTTTTGTTTAACCTCAAATATTCTGAAACATTTATTAGCCTTATTTACTGCCACTTTTGCATTGACTTAGACTTTTTCTGCTTACTTGCATTTATTCCCGATGTTTTTGTTTAATCTCAAATATTCTGAAATATCTATTGGTCTTATCTGCTGCAACTTTTTCATTGAGTTAGTCCTTTTTTACTTGCTTGCATTTATTTCCGATTGTTTTTGTTTAACCTCAAATAAACACCATGTTTTCTGGCTTGATCACATCCTATGATAACGGTTATAACCTGATGACCATACTGCCAAAGTCGTCTACCAGTTCTACTTGTCATCTGCAAACTGATGACAACCTTATGGCAGACAATTCAGCCGCTGGAAAGACATCGTCTGCCAGTACCTTCAGTAGATTAATCTGGTGTTGGAAGATGTTCCAATGCGCTGCCAATACTGAAAAAGCTTAAGGGACATGTTGTCTCAATGGTTTCATGTTATGTGATTCAGCAGTTGCAGTGGCTGCATATATTTGCTTTCAAATGGAATCATCACAGTGTTTGTCATTTTGCATTTTAGTCATTGATTTGGACTTCATTATTTATTCGTTTTCTACTCTAGTCACTAATTTACCTATGACTTACTTGTAGGTGATCACTTCAGCAGACAATTCTTGGAATGTTTTAGAGTACTATTTGTAGATGGTTGATATTTTGTCACTAGTTGGGATTTTCAAAGTCCACAAGCAACTTAGATGTGTTTCAAACTAAGTGATGATTATTTTTAGACAATTTACTGTACACCATTGAATATTTTTCTGTTTTAGGTATCCAAATGCATACTTACCAATTATTTGCAAAATTGCATTCTTTTCTTGCTTTTGCAAGTACATTCTTTATGATAAATAATAACTTCTTATGAATTACTCCGAAATTTACTATTGTGCTGTAAAACATCTACATTTTTGTGATTTCTTATAAATCTCTATACACCATCCTGATTACAATACTGAATGGGTTCCTCATCAGTTTTACGAGAAGAGATCAGTTTGACATTTTACAACACTCCAAAATGCACTTCCTCTTGTCTATATCTAACATTTAGTCTAATTTAACATTCATTTTACCTAATCCTGTATATAGCATTATATAACAATGACTTATAAAATGACTGAATCAATTAATGTTTAACAGTTTTCATAATACCATTTGAGATAAATACTTACAACCACCAATCTTAACATTGGATCAAGCTTCTAGATAGATAGAAAACATTTTTCTAAAAAGTAAGGATTCTGGACACACTGAAACCAAGAACAAAAATATTAAGAAAATCAAGGAGACTTGATTGTTAATCAAATATTGATTAGCTACAAGGATGTTTTTCATAGTTGCTTTCATCCTTTCTAGATGTAGATAATGTCATAAGGATGATGGCAATAAATATGGAAATATTAACCAAATCAAAAAGACTTGATTGTTAATCAAATATTGATTAGCTACAAGGATGTTTTTCATAGTTGCTTTCATCCTTTCTAGATGTAGATAATGTCATAAGGATGATGGCAATAAATATGGAAATATTAACCAAATCAAAAAGACTTGATTGTTAATCAAATATTGATTAGCTACAAGGATGTTTTTTTGTTGTGGTACGATCCACCTAATTTACATAGTGGAGTACCGACCATATAAATATGGGTTGGTACCGGGAAGACGATGGAGGAAGTAAGAAGAGATCCAATCCAGAGACTCTGCCCAACTGCGATTAAGTCAACCCATTCTACAGGAACAGTCTTCCCAAGAATATACCAAAACTAACTGTAAATATTGTGTACACTTTCTTGTTCCAATACATTTTGTTCTACGTAAATTTTGTGTTGTATTATTATTCCATGCATTAGTCAAGTTTCAACAACGGCGACGAAGTATAAAGAACGTTACGGAAAAAAAAGAATTGATAATTGATAGCCTTCAACAATTGGGACAAGTTTGAAGAACCCAGGCTGAAGAAAAAAAAATCATTAATTAAAAGTCGAACATCTAATGGAACGGAAAAGTATTCTGAAGTTCTGGACAGTTAAAACTCGTTAAAGGACGACTAAGCATAAAGGAACGTTCACTCAGAAAAATCTGGAAGGTGGCGTAAACGAATAACGGCGAATTAAAAAAAAAAAGCTGGCCGACTAAAAAAACATGCATGGAATTAAAAGGAGCACAAATACAACGTGTCGATTTTGAAAGGTAACGAACTTGTAAAAAAAAAATTTTTTTATTTTTTTTTTTTTTTTTGGTTGCTCAACAATATTTTATAAAGCAAGACATAAAAAAAAAAAAAGGCGTAAGTTGTTTTTTTTTTTTTTGTCTGCTTATATTATATTCGTGGATACACAATTTAAAAGTATATTCTTTGTTGCATGAACACTATCAGCTAAAGATGGAGGAATTATCCAAAGTCATAGCTGAATTGTTTAAATCCCAGCAGTTGAGTCAAGCTGAGTTAGTCAAATCCCAGCAGTTGAGTCTGCAACAACAAAGTGAACAGTTTGCTTTATTAAGAGAACAGCAATTAGCACAGCAGAAATATCAAGAAAAGAAAGAGGAGTTGAGTCAGCAACGTCAAAGGGAACAGGAAGAAATGCATGTCAAGGTTTTGGAAATTCAAAAGTTAACACTGGAGAAATTAAACAACAATCAGGCAAATGAAGGTAACTCTTCATATTCTAATAACATCATATTTAATTCGTTGGAAATTTTCAACTATGTGCCAGACGAAGGAAAAAACGTTTGAAGCGTATTTTTTAAACGATATGAAGATATTTTCTACACAGACTGTGAAAACTGGTCGAATTCAAGAAAAGTCAGTCTATTACTAAGAAAGCTAGGTACAGCGGAACATGGCAAATTTGTAGATTTTATTCTACCGAGAAGACCAAATGAATTGGAATTCTCGGAAACAGTGAAATTGCTAAAGGAGTTGTTTGGAGCAAATATGTCGCTTTGGCATAAGCGATGGTTATGCATTCAATGTCGCTAAATCCGACGATCAGGATTACTTAACATATGCATCTATAGTGAATAGACATTGTGACAATTTCAGATTGGCAGAGATTACGGTTGAAGAATTCAAGTGTTTAATTTTTGCTCAAGGACTGGTATCCAGTAAGAGTGCTGAAATAAGACGTAGAGTTTTGTCTAAACTCGAATCTGAACAAAACCTTACCCTGCAAAAGTTAGCAGAGAAGTGTCAGCGGGCCGTAAGTTTAAAGAAAGAGTCTCAAAAAATTAAAGAAGCTGGTATTGCTTATATTAAAAAAGTAAAAGAAACAGTCAAATTACCCATCAGAAAAAAAATTGGAGTAAAAAATTGGCGTATTTTAAAAATAGACAAGAAAAATTAAATGAAAAGAATGAGGAGAAAAAAAAAGGTTCCACCATTTAATTGTAGGATTAAAAACGAAAGACACTGGGAGGTAAATTGCCCATATAGAAATAAAAAATGTTTCGTTGTGCCACAAGAATGGTCACAAAGGGTCGTGTTGTAAAACGAAAAAAGTCAATAGCCGAATTAGACAAACAAATTCAAATATCAAATCAGATAGAGATTTGAGGAAGTATGTGACGACTGAAATATTGAAAAAAGAATATCAAATTTCAACTCGATTCGGGTTCAGATTTAACAATAATGAACTATAAAACATGGAAAAATTTAAAAAAATAGAACAATAATGAAGTCAACGAAAGCGCTCGAACAGTGACTGGAAAGGAAATTAAATTCGAAGGCGAGGTTGTACTTCCATGAAATTGAACGGGATAGTTAAAAATAAAAGTTTTCATTCTGAAAATGGAGAAAACTTGATGGGTACAGATTTTATTGAAACATTCGAATGGTGGGATAAACCGTTAAACTCATTCTGCAGAAAAGTAGAAAGTAATACGCAAACAAGACAGGACATTAAAGAGGAATTAAAGAAAAAGTTTCCGGAAACTTTCACACCTGGTCTTGGAAGATGTAACAAGTTTGAAGCCAAATTCGAATTAAAGGAAAATTTAATTTAATTTAATGCCAATTTTTAAAAAGAAATGTAATGTGCCAATAAACATGGAAATATTAAGCAAATCAAGGAGACTTGATTGTTAATCAAATATTGATTAGCTACAAGGATGTTTTTCATAGTTGCTTTCATCCTTTCTAGATGTAGATAATGTGATGAGGATGATGGCAATAAACATGGAAATATTAACCAAATCAAGGAGACTTGATTGTTAATCAAATATTGATTAGCTACAAGGATGTTTTTCATAGTTGCTTTCATCCTTTCTAGATGTAGATAATGTTATGAAGATGATGGCAATAAACATGGAAATATGAAGCAAATCAAGGAGACTTGATTGTTAATCAAATATTGATTAGCTACAAGGATGTTTTTCATAGTTGCTTTCATCTTTTCTAGATGTAGATAATGTTATAAGGATGATGGCAATAAACATGGAAATATTAACCAAATCAAGGAGACTTGATTGTTAATCAAATATTGATTAGCTTCAAGGAATAGTTGCTTTCATCCTTTCTAGATGTAGATAATGTTGTTATAAGGATGATGGCAATAAACATGGAAATATTAACCAAATCACTGACTTGATTGTTAATCAAATATTGATTAGCTACAAGGATGTTTTTTCATAGTTGCTTTCATCCTTTCTAGATGTAGATAATGTTATAAGGATGATGGCAATAAACATGGAAATATTAAGCAAATCAAGGAGACTTGATTGTTAATCAAATATTGATTAGCTACAAGGATGTTTTCATAGTTGCTTTCATCCTTTCTAGATGTAGATAATGTTATGAGGATGATGGCAATAAACATGGAAATATTAACCAAATCAGGAGACTTGATTGTTAATCAAATATTGATTAGCTACAAGGATGTTTTTTCATAGTTGCTTTTCATCCTTTCTAGATGTAGATAATGTTATGAGGATGATGGCAATAAACATGGAAATATTAACCAAATCAAGGAGACTTGATTGTTAATCAAATATTGATTTACAAGGATGTTTTCATAGTTGCTTTCAAATTTTTCTAGATGTAGATAATGTTATGAGGATGATGGCAATAAACATGGAAATATTAACCAAATCAAGGAGACTTGATTGTTAATCAAATATTGATTAGCTACAAGGATGTTTTTCATAGTTGCTTTCATCCTTTCTAGATGTAGATAATGTTATGAGGATGATGGCAATAAACATGGAAATATTAACCAAATCAAGGAGACTTGATTGTTAATCAAATATTGATTAGCTAAAGGATGTTTTCATAGTTGCTTTCATCCTTTCTAGATGTAGATAATGTTATGAGGATGATGGCAATAAACATGGAAATATTAAGCAAATCAAGGAGACTTGATTGTTAATCAAATATTGATTTACAAGGATGTTTTTCATAGTTGCTTTCATCTTTTCTAGATGTAGATAATGTTATGAGGATGATGGCAATAAACATGGAAATATTAACCAAATCAAGGAGACTTGATTGTTAATCAAATATTGATTAGCTACAAGGATGTTTTTCATAGTTGCTTTCATCCTTTCTAGATGTAGATAATGTTATGAGGATGATGGCAATAAACATGGAAATATTAAGCAAATCAAGGAGACTTGATTGTTAATCAAATATTGATTAGCTACAAGGATGTTTTTCATAGTTGCTTTCATCCTTTTTAGATGTAGATAATGTTATGAGGATGATGGCAATAAACATGGAAATATTAACCAAATCAAGGAGACTTGATTGTTAATCAAATATTGATTAGCTACAAGGATGTTTTTCATAGTTGCTTTAATCCTTTCTAGATGTAGACAATGTCATGATGATGGTGTCAATAACCATGGAAATATTAACCAAATCAAGGAGACTTGATTGTTAATCAAATATTGATTAGCTAAAGGATGTTTTTTCATAGTTGCTTTCATCCTTTCTAGATGTAGATAATGTTATGAGGATGATGGCAATAAACATGGAAATATTAACCAAATCAAGGAGACTTGATTGTTAATCAAATATATATTATATATATATATATTTTTCATATATATTTCATCCTATCTATATATGTATATAGGATGATAATAAACATAAATATATATATATAACCAAATATATATATATATATATATCAAATATATATATACAAATATATTTATAGTATATTTATATATATAGATATATATAATGTTATGAGGATATATATAAATAAATACAGTATAAATATATATATATTGTTAATCAAAATGATTGTATATATAGGATGTTTTTATAGTTATTTATCCTTTATAGATGTAGATAATGTTATATATATATATATATATATATATATTATAAATATATATATATTGATTATATATATATATTAGCTATAAGGATGTTTATATATATATATCTAGATGTATATATGTATATAGGATGATGGCAATAAATATATATATATATATAGGAGATATGTATTGTATATAAATATTGATTATATATATATATGTTTTTATATATATTCATATATCTAGATGTATATAATGTTATATGTATGATGGTATATATATGGAATATATATATATAAATATATATGATATTATATATATATATATATATATATATATATATATATATATATATATATATATATATATATATATATATATATATATATATATATATATATATATATATAAATAATAACTATATATATGAAGTTTTATTTTTTATCAAATTTGTAATTTTTATCTATATATATTTTTTATTCTGATATTAACAATTTTATCTACACACTGTTATTTCTGTAAATAATTCCTTTTTAACATTTGTTTATAGGTGTGGCTTGCATTTCACTGAATAACATTTCAACTACTATATTTTTAAAATACATTACAACTATAAAAATGTAATAAAATAACTATAAAAAGAACTATATTATGTACATCAAAAAATATCTATAACACATTTGAATTTCATTTTTGCACATCCTATCTTCATGAAGTAAATTTTGCTTTTTCTATTGTATGGAATTTCCCTCATCTCAGTTTGGCTATGTCTATCTATCTATGTTTGTTATCTATCTCTCTATCATTCTCATTTTGGTTGTTATCAGGTAATTATCTATCTATCTATCTATCTATCTATCTATCTATCTATCTATCTATCTATCTATCTATCTCATTCAGGTCATTATCTATCTATCTATCTCATTTAGGTCATTATATTTCTATTTATCTATTTATCTATCATATTCAGTTCATTATCTATCTATCTATCTGTCTATCTATCTATCTCATTCAGGTCATTATATTTCTATTTATCTATTTATCTATCATATTCAGTTCATTATCTATCTATCTATCTATCTATCTATCTATCTATCTATCTATCTATCTCATTCAGGTCATTATCTATCTATCTATCTATCTCATTCAGGTCATTATATTTCTATTTATCTATCATATTCAGTTCATTATCTATCTATCTATCTATCTATCTATCTATCTATCTATCTATCTATCTATCTATCTATCTATCTATCTCATTCAGGTCATTATCTATCTATCTATCTCATTCAGGTCATTATATATCTATTTATCTATCACATTCAGTTCATTATCTATCTATCTATCTATCTATCTATCTATCTATCTATCTATCTATCTATCTATCTATTTCAGTCTGTTCATATCTATCTCAGTCTGCTATCTATCTATCTATCTATCTATCTATCTATCTATCTATCTATCTATCTATCTATCTATCTATCTCATTCAGTTTATTATCTATCTGCCTGTTTATCTATCTGGCAACCTATCTATTTATCTATATTTACCAATTTTATAAAATACCTAATTTGTTAATTTAAAAATGTTAATCAAAAATTGGATAGACATATCCTGTCAATAATAATATACCAAACATATAGCCTGTAGTATAAGTTGTAAGATAACTTATCACCATTCTAATAACTGTCATGATAATACAATAGACCTTATTATCATTACCTATAATGCAATACTGACCAGCATATATAAATAGTTGAACCAAAACAAAATACACATGGCCTGAAGATTACATTGAATCATGAAACAGGCTGTTTCCTCTTGGTGTTGACCTCAGTATCCAGTTTTATATTTACATATTGTTTATCTCTGGTATTGAGCAATTTTATCCATATATATAGCATACCTTAAAAGAATATAGCCCTATAGATATATATTTGTGCCATTGAATATGTGTAGATAGGACAGTAGATAAACAGGTAAGTATTGTAAAGGTAACATTTAATGTCACCGGCCATGGGAAAGTGACAACATTGACTTTATGCTTTCATTGTCACCAATGTTAAATGAAGGAACTAAACATCAAGATTTTTTTTTTTTGTGTATGTGTGTGTGTGATGTGTGTGTGTGTGTGTGTGTGTGTGTGTGTGTGTGTGTGTGTGTGTGTGTGTGTGTGTGTTTCAGGAGACTTCTTTATCATTTTCCTATTTTCAAAATGCATGCCTAATTTTATCTTATTAAAATTTAAAATCCGTCCCAGACTTTTAGTTATTCTATTCACCCTAAAATAAAAAATGTTGGGTAACATTGTTTTAGGCTTTCTGGTTACTTTCAAATGTTGCTACATTTTTTCAAGGATTGTGTCCTGTTTTTTTTTATGTAACTGTTTTTGGTTAAGTATGACATTCTCACATTTGCTGGAACCAATTTTAAGTCACTCAAGGTGATGTCATAATGAAACTTTAGTAAATTTACTAACTATATAAAACAACTAATTAACAAATTTGAAGAAGTTAATTAAAATTGTATAGATCAATTTATTGATATTATTCAATCAAATATGTTTGAAAAAAGTTTTTTTAAAAAAATACACAAAAAAGCCGGGTTGGTGCTAGGGTTTATTGAATTACCCAAAAAAAAAACTTTGATATGGAGGAACTCCATCTTTCTAGTACATGTCAATTTCAAAGTTTTCCAACTTGGGGACCTTAAACCCTCGAAGGAAAATTGGGTGTGGTGGAAGGGCAGCACATTTTTAAATTACCAAAATTCAGGACGTTATACTATTTAAATGAAAATTTCAGTAGATATTCATTAATTATTAATTTATTTGATTAGGCACATCAGGATAAATGACGGTTTCATATAGGATACAGGTTTGATTATAATTGATTCAATGAGAAACGAATATTTTTTATGAAAATTTTTTTTGGACATTCAGGCTCAAATACTAAATGTTATTAATATTGTTTATTATCAAAAACAGAGCATTTACTTAAATATTTGTATCTATATAAAAGAATGTATAAACATAAAAATGTCTTAAAATAATTGTTGGACATTGTTCATTTTTTTATAATATATATATATATATATATATATATATATATATATATATATATATATATATAAGTGGTAATCAAAATTGTTTGGAAAACCTCAGATAGCTCAATTTGTAGTAGAATGTAAAAATTCAACCTAATTTTATTTTTGTCTTGTTATTGACAATTTATCAATAAAAGTAACATCTCCTTTTAGTTTTTTGGGGGGTTTGGTTTGTCACATGGTTATGGTTTTATTGTTTTTATCAATAATAAAAAATTGTTCTGTTATTTTCCTTTTTAGCCATTTTTACCCTGAAGATCCATTAAAAAAAACCTAGGAGGTCTGAAAAAGCTCCTTAGATTTATTCTATATATATATATATATATATATATATATATATATATATATATATATATATATATAATATATATATATGAACATTTAAAATAATCATGCACATCCATACAATGCCATCTTGAAATTTTGGGCCTGAATGAGGTATTTTCTTATAATTGACCAAATTCCAATGTTTGATCAGAATTTGGGAACCAATATTTTTTCAGCACCACATTATAAATGCATGTATTTATGATTATTCATTTGTCAAAGAAATCAAATTCTTGATAATATTAAACTCAGTGACATTTCCAGTATTTGGTAGCGTCCAGAAGTACTTGAAAACCATACTATTGATTGTCACAAAAAATGTGACTGAAATAGGTAGACATGTGCCATCAATAGCTGTATTAGCACAAGGTCATAAGTCACGGTGACTGAGTGTTTGATCACAATGGCCTTATTCAGAAATATGTTATCAGATCATATTTGCAGTTTCTTCCAGAAATTAGAATTATGGTTTGCTCAGTATGCTTGCAGTATAAGCAAGGTGGGCTCTGTGTTTGTTGACAAACATAAATGTGCCTGAGAAGAGTCTACAACAGGGATTAGCTAGCTATACTAGCTGAAGCATTTTGCTATTATAAAAGAAAAGAGGAAACCTCTTATGACAACACATACTTTTTGACTCAGTTAACAGGCAACTGTCCTTTTTTAACTATTTCTTAATCACTGTAACCCCAAACCCCTCCTGATTTGCTAAGACTGATTGCCCCCCAGCCTGGGTAGTTCCTTGTGACCCTCACTATCTTATCAACATTTGCTTTTTTCTATCTACATTTATATAAGTGACAAATTAAACTAAGTAGAACTGATATGAAAAATTTTTATAGATTTTTATGTCATTTTGAGATCTATTACTTTTTTTCAACCATATCTGTGAATTTGTTTTGTTTATACTAAGTCTAATAAAAAACACTAAATAAAACTCACTATTTTTTATTCATAATTTTGAATGTGTTAAAATTATTCATTTTTTTAACAAGAAAAATCTAGAGTTGATGTTAAAAATTGTTGCAATTAAAAGCTGGAATGATCTATTATGACATGTCTCTAAATTGTATTTAGATACATTGTATTTATTTTCAATTTTTCTAGTTGAATTGTTCAACTGTATTGCATATGATACATTATTATACATAATTAGTTTACAATAAAATTTGTATTTTATATGAATACTATCTTATAAATATTGAGATGTTGTAGAATGTGTGTATAGCAGGGGTGCTAGTATCATAGATTTGGTGGGGGTCCACATGACCCTTGCACTGCCTTTGTATACATGACCTAACAACTTTTTTTTAGCATGAAAGAGACTTTTGCCTCTGGACATTAACTTCAGTGTCCACTTTTATATATAGTTTCTCTATAACAATGGGGGCACAGTCCTATGGTTAGAGAGAATCTCAGTTGAGTTCCACCATGGAATATGTGTGCGAGCAGCGCTATATTGAGTCTGATTTGCTACCTTTTCATCACTGAGGCCCGTTCAAATAGTTGGTATGACAATTACATGATAACGTAACTGTCAGGGTTTCAAATCTTGGTAGTGGATGCGCACTGCTGATGAGTCCCAAATATAGGATGAAACAGACGTCCAGTGCTTTCTGCATTCTGTTGAGGTTTCTTCTAGACTCGATGAATTACTTAATTATAATTATCAATATATATTGTGTGTATTTAGGCAGTATTTTCTCATTGATGCATGTTTCATTAAATAATATAGACAAGTTTTGTCTATTTATTTTATGTAAATTCTTTTCATATCATCTGATAAGCTTAATAACATTATCATTAAACGAAGAAAGAAAATCACATTATTGATACATATTTTTTAATCCTATCTGAGCTTTCGGCTTACATAAGCCATTAGCAAAGATCACAATTACATTACAATATATAAAGCAATACACGGACACGACAGGGTTGATAGTCTGTTTCTGTTTACATGGAAGATTTACAAGCAATGACAAACTCATGCATATAAGATGCTGGAAGCGAAAATCACACCACAGCTCATGACATCACACATGACCATGCGAGAGTGAATTCAAGAAGTATTAAGTATGGGAAGCCGTTGGTATAAACCAATGGCTTCTATTATCAATTATAGGCATTTAAGAATATTTGTGGAGATTTCATAGTTTATTTTGTTCAGGTTAGGTTTCAACTGTTTTATGTAAATAGCTTCAAGTATTTGTAGTTTTTGTTTATTGTTTTCATGTTTAAGTATAGTTGTGTTTTCAACAAGGATTTTTCTGGAATTGTGTATGCAGCCAGGCATGTTGTTTTAAATGCCTAAAAATGTTCGAGTTTTCATTCAAATGTAGTGTCAAGTGTCACGAAAGACGAGTTTGTAGTGTATGTATATGTGTTTGTTGTTTGTGTATATATATATATATATATATATATATATATATATATATATATATATATATATATATGTATGAAGATAATGAGATAATGGAAAAGAAAAGTTATAAATGACTTGTTTCACCAAGTGTCTATTCCATCTCGGTTCTTCAGGTTAGAATCAAATAGCAAGAAGTCAGAATGAGTAGATGCTCTTGCTGAAACTTATCTTTTTGTTTTGGATACTCCTACAAAGACAAACACATATAATAATATTATATGTGTGTATATTATAATAATATATAGTATTATAATTTATAGTGATGTCTGCACACACACACACACACACACACACACACATACACATACCTATAAATTAAATAGGTTGTCGGAGTTAACTTCTCCTTTAGTTCGTTAACCCTTTCACCAGGGGTCTCTCTTCCTGGCTATAAATAGTTGCTGACCCTTCACCTCTTCCTCTCTTTTTCCTCAGGCTTTCAGCCTTACCACCTCGCAAATGTAAGAGATAGCATTTCCCAAATGCTGGGAACACGCTAAGCACAATACACACACACACACACACACATATATAATATTCACACACACACTTTGTCCTTTGTAACTGTTCCATGTAACTTGTTATTAATATATATATTTGTATATATATGTTTATTGGTCTTGTGTTTAAAATATGGACCCACATGTGTTCTTCTACTTCTACTCAACAACATCACAGCCACGGTCCACTACAAGGTCTTTCCTATAAATGTTTTAAAAAAGCATATTGATCTATATTGTATTGACATTATTGATCTATATTGTATTGACATTATTATTAAAATGTACAATTGACAGTCATATATTTTAATCTAAAGCTTTCTACAGAAACAATTTTTGTTTTATTTGTTTGATTTTTTAATTCATATAGCCATTTCATCCTCAAATTTTGGGTAAACTTTGTTAAAAACAAATCAAAGGACTAAAACAAAAAGTGATTTAAATCCTATTTCTAGGACTTGATAGTGAGGAAAACTTATTTAATTGATAAACTGTCACTAATTACTTAGAAATTTCGATTATTCACACACACACACACACATATATATATATATATTTTATGAATTCATGAATCATTCATACAAAAAAACAACTATAGAGGTTAATGATTTAAATGGCGAGAATACATCTTACATTAGAAACAATATAAATAAGATACATCAAACCAAGAACCTTGTATATGAATGCTATGATCCCTGTTTATAAATTCCAGTTGCATGAGGTCTTTTTTTTAAAAATTAAAAGTCTGTTTATACAACATTGGAATTATGGAACAAGAATAGGGATCATATCATTCATATACAGGTTTGGGGTTGATGTATCTTATTTATATTAAAAAAGAAGATGTATTGATGGAATTATCTAATTTAAATCATTAACCTCTATAGTTCTTTTTTTTGATTGAATGATTCATGAATTCATAAATTATAATTTACACCTTTAATTGAAATTAAATATATATATATATATATATATATATATATATGCATACATATATATATATATATAAAGAAAAACAGACCACTTTAAGGCTCCATTAAATATATATATATATATATATTATATATATATATATATATATATATATATATATATATATATATATTTTAAAGAAAAACAGACCATTTTTAAGGCTCCATTATATATATATATATATATATATATATATATATATATATATATATATATATAGATAGATAGATAGATAGATAGATCTATCTTTAAGTCTTCACATTCCCTGATAGCTGTTTGACTTTTCTTCTGGTTGTAAACAATTTTTAAAAATAAAACCTGTTAAAAGAGCATTTAAACAGATTTGTTGTCAAGAGAAACCTATACCACCCTGCGTAGATCATGGGAAAAGAAGAGAAAGCCTGCGAAGGGCGTTCAGAGGTCTGTCACGCGACATAGTCAATCGTGGAAAGAATAGCCCGTGGGGGTGGGGGTAGGGGGTGGGATCCTTAAATGGGGATCTTACGGGCTACATTACAGCAGACACGTGATGATAACCGCAGAAATATTAGTTTTTGAAGGCTGAAATCAGAATGTCTAAAATAAACACATATGACATGTATAAGTTCATCTCATTGTTTTTTTTTTAAATAAATAAATAGAACAATAAAAAAAATAAAAGTAAAGAAAAAAAAAAAAAAACAACTGAGTGTTACTGTCAACAACCTTTGATTTTTTAAAAAATAAAATTTCCCATGCTTCTCCCCTTGCGCATTGTATTTTCTCTACTTTAACTTCTCAACCACCCCACAACTCACATAATCACGGATTTTAAGGGGACAACCCCCACCCGCTCCCATAATCCAACATACACCCCAACACACACGGCCAAATTTTAACGGACAAAAAAGCAACACGACTAATAATATCTATGCGTGTGTATCATAAACACACTCACGTACGCATGCGCTCTCACACCTACAATCTTATAGGGAACGAAAATAATTTCACACACGCTTGATCACGCACGCACACATGCACATACACACGTACATCCCTCCCTCCATTCAACCATCCATCAACCCATACATCCAAACATACATACATACATAAATGATAAATCAAGCCACTTAGTGCGGATTTTAATGTTAATTTTTTGCATGCAAAATCAAACGCGCGGCCGCGCACTGACACAAATTTTTAATCTACATTTTTTTTGTTCACTTTTAAATGTGGAAACAGCCCTTAGGGCACACACACAAAAAAAGTGGTTTGTGAGCGAATTTAGGAGGTTGGTTTGTGCGTGTATAAATAACAAAAAATAATTTAGTTATGATATTGAATGCGAAGCAGATCATAAAATTTATGCTTCGCATTCAATTTTTCGTTTTTACTGCCCAACTCGTTTTCTTTTTATTACCTTGCTTTCTTTCTATCTCTCACTCTTTCTCTCTCTCTCTCTTTCCCGCTTTCTCTTTCACTCTCTCTTTTTCTCTGTCTCTTAGTTTTTCTTTCTCTTTCTCTCTAGTTTTCTTCCTTTCTCTTTCTTTTTCTTTTTTCCTCTTTATCTATTTTTCTCTTTCCCTTTTTCTGTCACTCTCTCTGGCTTTTTTCTCTTTCTCTTTCTCTCCCTATCTCTGTCTCTCTTCTAAAAATGATTTTTTTCTAACAAATAATTCCTCACTCCTTAATTTTAATTCCTATCCATAGATCTTTCCAATGAGAGATATACGTCAATTCTCATTTGCTAAAGACAGCTTAATTAATGTTAGAGAAAAATGAATAAATTAACATTAACTGATTAAATGAAAATAAAATTAAAACAGAAAGAGTAACATTTTTTGTTTGTTTTTCATTTGATTTAAAATATTTTAATTTCTCTTTTATTGATCATTAATTTCTTTCATAACAAATAAAGAAATAAATTTATTAATTCCAAGATGCTTTTTTTTTTTTTAATTTTTTGCTTTTTTTTTTAGACTGAAAAAATAATACTTTGTTAAAAAAATAAAATAAAATAAAAATAAAATAAAAATAAAAATAAAAAAAATTCACGGACTTGGGCAATTATCCCTTCCCTAATAAATGAAATGTCAACACTTAGCGGTATTTTTGGTGGTGGTATTAGGGGTCCCGAAACTGTTCTTTTATTTTCTCTCTCTTTCTCTTACACACACACACACACACACACACACACACACACACACACACACACACACACACACACACACACACACACAAACAAACAAACAAATTTTGTTGCCAAAGTTATGTATTCTCTATTATTAATTCAAACTTTCGTATATATTATTTTTTTTTATTGGTATTTCCCCTGTACAAGGCCCTGGCGCCACTCCAGGTCAAGGGTTACAGAGTAAGAGGTACAGTTCATGGGACTATGTGCAGAGGTTAATGGTTAACTCTAGACTTGAACAGGTTAAGTTTGTAGTGATCCGGGAAGTAGCCTCTTGGGAGTCGGTTTCACAAGGCAGGTGTTCGTGAGAGGAAGCTACTTGAGTGGAACTTACATCCCACCAGTGGGAATATGAGGCGGTTCGCTACAATGTACGTAGCATGGTGGGTCTTGACTGTGAAAGTTATAACTGGTGAAACCAATGAGTGTATTTCATCTGGACACTCAACATAGAAATAACGATTGAGTAGTGAGAGGCTCGCAACGTCTCTCGTTTGCAAGAAAAGGCGTTGCAGAGTGGAAAATAATTCATCGCCTACAAAGACGCGGAGACGCTTTTGGACTCTATCGAGAGTGGGTAGATACCAACAAAATGGATGCGTTTTCCCCGAAATGAAAGCAAAAGAAAAAAAGAAAAAAGTTACGTTTTGTTTTAAAAAAATGCCAAAAATAAAAACAGAGTATTATCCGATTTCAGTTACATTTTTAGTAATAATTCATTAGTAAATGAATTGCATACTGAAAAATACTTTGTAGAAATGTTTATCATACATTGTGAAAACTTTTAAAATTGGTGGTGATGACAAATATTTTATAGTTTTAAGAAATATCCTTGAAGATATTTGAGTAAAATCTTTTGCGATATCAATTCAGAAAATTTGCTCTGAAACCTTATAAAAATAATTCAATAAAATTCAAAAAAATATTTTTTGTTGAGAGTTGATATTTGCATAATTTAATAAAATGTATTAATTTCTTTCAGATTTAACAGGGAAATTTAGTTGTAATTTATCAGTGCGATTTTTTGAAATTCATGCGGTTGTTGCTGACAAAAGTGGCTTCTTTTATTAAATAAAGATGTATTTGAAGAGTTTAGGAATGTAAAGATCGCTGCTATTTATGCATCAGAAATATTGTTAAAAAAATTATTTTATTTATTATTTTCATAACTCTTAGATTAATTTTTTGTATGGAAGATCAAAAAGGAAAAAGTTCCGAATCACCTCCCTCTCAAGAGATTATTATCTTAGTATTAAGTTTTACCAATCTCTCCATTTTTAGCACTTCCTTTAGATTAATAAATTTAAAAGTCCTAAGATGCTATTGAGTGAAATTAAATGTTTTTATGATATCAAACAGAAAATGATTAAAAAAATGAAAGTTTTTAATTAAATTCTTCTTTTATACTTCTAATTTAGTACAGTGTAACCCGGATATAAGAGAGTTGTTGGGACTGGAGAAGAAGTCTCTTATATCCGGGTTTGGTCTAATTTATATACATTAACACAGGCTCTAATTTGGGACCAGAGAAAATCTCTCTTATATCCGGGTCTCTTATATCCGGGTTACACTGCATTTAAAAAAAAATGAAAAAATTTAGGACCCAGTCTGTTCTGCTAGTCAACCTATAACGGGGTGGGGGGAGATAGATTCATAACTTTCCCAAGGTTATTTGTGCGTGAGCGAATGTAAAGAAATCGAACTCGGCTCTCCAATTCCTCAATCCGAGACGATATCCATTACAGTATACCGTATAACAATGGCGGACATTAATGGATTAAATGCCAGCACATTTTTTTTATTTTTATTTTTAGATTTATCTACATCTTAAATGGAATAAAATGATATTTATCTCTGGAACTTTAGATTTTCCAACTTTTCTGTTGGGATATTAAGGACTGTTCCCAAATCCAGATATCCACGACAAACACCACTATAACTTTCGTGTTTTTTCGTTTTTTGTTTCGTTTTTTTGTTTTTAAGGTCAACTTATTTTATTATTATTATTATTATTATTATTATTATTATTATTATTATTATTATTATTATTATTCTATTTTGAGGTTATTTATTTATTTTTTTAAATAATTTGGTCTGGACGAAGCATTTTAATCTCAAAGTCATACAATGGTCTATAGCAGTAGTTCTCAACCGGGTTCCATATGGATCCTTGCGGGGTGGGGAATCCATGTAACGTTACTGGGGTCCACACAAAAAATAGCAAATTGGTGGTCTATGGTAATATTTTAGTGGTCCATAAGGCAATTTCACTTTGTAACGGTTGTTACAACTGAAAACCGGAATTTCTATAGTAATCTACGCCATGTTAAAATACTAAAAGTCGAAAAACAACTCTAAAACTAGCAGAAAACAAAATCAAGAGAGGTTAGTTAGCGTCTCTTTTTTTTATTCTACGGGATATTTTGATTGTAAAATTATTTGGTTTTAGTCATTTGTCTCAATTACTATCAAAAGCCCGTAATAGACTCTATGATCTTCGACTATTATTGACATCAATGGAGCCGAATATAAAAACATCTCGCAGAACAGCATCAACCACAGGGATCTCAGTGAATAAATTTGCACTTCTTTTAAAATTTATGAATTACTCATATATTTTACAATGGTTTATTATAAGTTATTTTACTAGGGTACATAATGTTCCACAGAATTATTCAGAATCCGACGATGGTAGTGATAACATGGCGTCATCTTGCTCAATGGTTTGAGCATACTGACCTTGTCCAAACTGTTGATCACGCAGATGATGCACTCTCTCCTACATACTGTAACAAAGGTCGACTAAGTAAAACGGAAGCTAACTAACATCTCAGTGAAAGAGACGCTAACTTACTCAAAATGGCTGCTAATTTACATCGCTTGATCTCGTTTTCTGCTAGTTTTAGAGTTGTTTTTTCTGTTTTTTAGTATTTTTATATGGCATAGATTACTGTAGAAACTTGTTAAATAGAAGTTTAATTTCATTAAATTAGTTTTATTTCAAAATGAATAATATACATTTACTATTTCTATAATCAGTCAGTCAGTTATGTGCCATGTGTGATACACGCTTAGGCGATCATGTATCTTTTGATACATGGCTGATGAGGCAGGTTTTTTTCCCAAAGTAGGTTGCCATTTCTTTCTATGATGGTAGACCAGTTGCCATCCAAGGCTATGGAACCCGGTCTGTTCTGCTATTTACCCAGAGCTGGGGGCGAGGACAAAAGGATTCCTATCTTTCCAAGGGTATTAGCACGTAAGTGAATGTAATGGACTTGACTGGAATTCGAACTCAGCTCTCCGATTCCTCAATCCAAGCCGCTATTTAGGAATATCATTTATAAATAAAAGATAACAGAAAATAGCAATATTGCTTACATTTCCTTAACTGATGTCAGTCAGTTATGTGCCATGCATGATACACACTTAAACGATCATGTATCAATGAAAACAGACAATTTTAAGGGTCCATTGGTTATAATCTATTTCCCCAGGGAATTTCTTTTTCCCTGGATCATCAGAACAAACTTCCAAGGGTGAAAAAATGAAATTCATTTTTTCACCCTTGGTCTTCATTTTTCACTCTCGATCTGATGTGGTCTGATGATCCAGGGAAAAAGAAATTTCCCGGAGGAATTAAATTATAACCAATTAAAGTTGTCTGTTTCCATTGAATTAATCGCTCTGATTTAACATTGAGCTCTCTGGATTTCATCCTCCTTGGGATTATCCATACGGATTACTAAGATTTTAATTACTTAATTATATATATATATCAGGATACAGCCACCTAACCTCACTTGCGATAGCCATAACGTAATCTATTATTTATTCTGCAACTTATATCCTAATAGTGGATATATTGGTGAGTCTGGAAATAATTTTAGATTTCGTTTCAATAACCATAAACAAACACTACGTCAAAACAACCTTTATTCCCCCATAGCTAAACACTACAATCAATCAGGACACACATTAGAAAACTGCAAATGTTTATTGATAGATTCCGATTTTACTTCCACATTCACACGCAGAAAAAAAGAAACATATTGGATTTTAAAATTAAATACACATAAACTAGGGTTGAATAGGGACTTAGGTGTTTTAAATCTTTATAAATATTTCAATAGTTAAGCAATTTTTTTTTAGATATAGTAAAAAAATTTTTTAAACAACATTTAAAATATTTATGACAGTTAGATTTAAGTTAGGAATATCCGAACAGTGACGTTCCATATCACGTGACGTCCACGTCTCGCGAAGGACGCTACTTGCTAACAAACAGTAATTTTAATTTATTTGTAACAAACAGTTATTTCTGATGAAAAATTGAGGACAATTTGAAATATCAAATATATATATAAATAAATAAATACTTTCATAAAATAAAACATTATTTTTTTTAATTTGAAACTTTCTCTCTCTCTCTCTCTCTCTCTCTATATATATATATATATATATATATATATATATATATATATATCTTGGCCGATCCATTGTTATATCGTTTGTTTACTGACCATGGCCGATATGTTAGCGTGTGAGCGCACTGTCTGTTGATCACGCCAAATAATGTTCTCTCTTCCTGGAACTTTAGGGTCTGCTCAATATAGTTCCAGTATAAACCACAGAAAACGCGTAGGCTAAGATAAGTTTTCCCTTTGTCTTTATATATATATATAAATATATATATATATATATATATATATATTATAAATTAATTGATTTAAAATGTTTTTTTTTTCGCTACACAGTTCTAACCATGTTTCAAAAATGGAAGCTAAAAGCCATGAATTTAATTTTTGTGATTAAATCAAAGACATTGGTTCCATTTCATCCTCAAGCGAATTAATGCTCTGTAAATTTACATTGAGCACTATTTTGTAAAAATAAAAATATCTATAAGAACACCGGATTTTATATCTTACTGTTCTTTTTTTTATATATATATATATATATATATATATATATATATATATATATATATATATATATATATATATATATATATATATATATATATATATATATATATATGTTTTGTGTCCAGAAAAGAAGATAAGAAAGATTAAATAAAAAGTTAATCGCAATACCTTGTCAATCATCTGTAATGAAATATGTATAAAAGTGTATTGCTGCCTAAATACACAATATATATATTATCTCTTATCAATCCAAATGAGTTAAAAGTTGCCAACGATTGCTCCCTGATGATGCGTTGGCCGAAAGGCAGCCTAGGTCCGGATATTTAAAAAAATGCACATAAAATAATGTTTATTTAAATCAGTATATATATATATATATATACAGTGTAACCCCGATAAAAGAGACCCGGATATAAGAGAAACCCGAATATAAGAGAGATTTTCTCTGGTCCCAAATTAGAGCCTGTGTTAATGTATATATAATAGACCAAACCCGGATATAAGAGAAACCCGGATATAAGAGACTTCTTCTCCGGTCCCGACAACTCTCTTATATCCGTTCCCTGGAGAGGACACTACAGCGTCGTCTAACCGCGAAAGGTAAAACACAGTCCTACTCATGCCAGGATTCCGAAGGTCGTTCTGTATGGGGTATGGGGTATGAGGAACCGACAAGAGGGCAAACTCATCTTCGCCTCAAGGACGTCTGTAAAAAGGAACATGAAGGCGATGGACATTGATATCGAGAGGTGAGAAGACGTCGCCAACGATCGCCGACGCTGGAGACGCGATTTACTCCGTCGGCTGGAACGAGGAGAGGTGAAACGTAGGCTTCCCGCCGGGGAGAAGCGTGATGGAAGGAAAGAAAACGACGTCCGGGGAGAAGAGCGTCTTTACATGCCTTAGTTTAAATCGAGACTGTCACTCCTATAACCAGATGCCGTGCAGCCATCAGCAGCTGAGGCATAATTTTGGGGGCGCCGATACCACACACACACACACACACACACACACACACATATATATATATATATATATATATATATATATATTCTCACAGTATTCTGATGTTTGACCATTTGGTCAAATCAAAGTGACAGAGATGAGAAATGTTTCACATCAGCTCATAAAAGATATTCATTCAACAATGTCAAAGTTGTAAATATTCCGCCTAAAACCGATGTGTTATGTGCATCTAGTAAGTAGATGTGGAATTCTCAGCATCCTTCTGTAGAATCACATATGATATTTATTTAAAATATCACGCGCACTAACTAATACATAGATAATAAACTATGTCTTAATATAGACATTAAAAATTGACGTATTTTCATTTGAAACAGAAGCTTTCAGGAATCTCTAAATATATTTCAGTCAGTCATGTGCCATGCGTGATACACGCTTAGGCGATCATTTTCATTGATATATATATATATATATATATATATATGTGTGTGTGTGTGTGTGTGTGTGTGTGTGTGTGTGTGTGTGATACACTAAAGTTGTATATATATATATATATATATATATATATATATATATGTGTGTGTAAATATATAAACACAGTATATATATATATATATGTGTGTGTGTGTGTGTAAATGTGTACATACATATATATATATATATATATATATATATATATATATGTGTGGGAGAAAATGATATATACCGTATATACTGACGTATCAAACTAATTTTGAAGCTAATTTTAAGGGGGTTGCATCATATACGAGATACACGAGTTTCGATGATAAAACTTTATATATCCATTTACTATAATAAAATTAACTTCAAAATTAGATCTTCAAAGGTCGCATTGTGCCTGAGTGTATACCAATGTAAGGAATATTAATGACAAAGTGAAAAAACAAAAAATGTTTCGTGTTACGCGTTTCGTCCTCCTGGACTTCATCAGACCAAAGTGATACTTACGTTGACGTAACTACATATTTGCAAGAAAGAGACGGGACACTGAAAATTTTAAACTTTTAAATTAACTTTTTTGTTTTGTTATTAATATGTGTTTGATTATTGAGCTAAATGAAGAGGGGAATACATTCAAAATAATTTAAATAATTAAATAATTTTAAGCTTCTCCAATACCTTAATATTTCAAAATCAAATTCAAGCTATTCCAAATTAAATCAATATATAAGGGTTAATTGGTTATAATTTATTTCACCAGGGAATTTCTTTTTCCCTGGATCATCAGACCAGATCACATCGAGTGTGAAAAATGAATTTCATTTTTTCACCCTTATATATATATATATATATATATATATATATATATATATATATAAAGAATAATCACATAGAATTAATCAGAAGTATCAATGCGATTATTGGCGACATCCATCGCTAGAAAACATAATATATGCATTAAATTCTTGTTCATCCATAGTGCGAGTTTTGATCCTTGAAGAAAAACTTGTTGTCTGTAGTTTTTCAGTTTATTTGATGTTAAAATGCTAGTATTTTTACGGACGGTCTTCCATCCATCATCAGGCATGTGTTTTTCCTATAAAATCAAAAAAAACTTGAGACGATATACCTGTATGTCGACCGAAAGATTAATTCTATGTGTGATTATTCTTTTTGTATGTAAATCATATGCTGCCTAATGTTTTATGTTTTATATATATATATATATATATATATATATATATATATATATGTGTGTGTGTGTGTGTGTGTGTGTGTGTGTGTGTGTGTGTTTATTTCAATAGTAAAATTATAAACCCTAGCTGCTAAATAAGTGTGGAGATTAAATCCTATCTAGTATGCTAAAACTCCCGCTAGGTGGCATTGTTTCAGAACACACACACACACACACACACACACACACACACACACACACACACACACATATATATCGGAAGTTTTAGCATACTAGATAGGAGTAATCTCCTCACTTGTTTAGCAGCTAGGTTTTATAATTTTACTATTGAAATTACTAAATGAAACCGTAAGTTCTATGATAATAATTCCTTCTCTCGCACTTAGCGTCTGAGGAACTATTTCCCGTGATCTTCTTCCTTGTCAACTATAATCTTCAAAGATCTAAATGCGACATCAATTGTCATCTGTCGTTTTCAATCCTTCAACATCTGTCTCTATTTCTGAGATGAGGTATTGTAACTATTTACACTATTTACATTGTTCGGACTATTGTCTCCATATTTATTGCCATATTCCCGACGTTTCGGCCGTTGTATGCTCCGGACGTTTTCAAAATCTGTCTATATTTCTGAGATGAGGTATTGTAACTATTTACACTATTTCCAATGCTCGGACTCTTGTCCTCACCTTCGTTGCCATATTCATTGTCGATATGAGTTCTGTTAAAAATGGTTACTGAGACATTAGATTTATAAGTTTCCAAAATTCCTTCACTGATCTCCTCAAAGAGACATTGCCTAATGGATAAAAGCGTTGGTTGAATCCAGTGACTTGACCCGAAGGATTTTGAATTCAATACCTGGTAACAGTAGAGTTAAAGGCAGACGTATTGAGTTAACGGGAGATGGCTGATATTGTGACACCCGGAATGTGGAACTAAAACAATCCACCCTGATAGACGAAATAAAGGGTTCAGTTCGAGATTCAAATCATCTGAAGAAGGTCGGAGCGCAAGACGGTTGTGAATACAGAAACGAAGACACGAAGAATGTAAATAGCGTTTTTAATCATGTTCTATTCTCCTCTCTGCTCAATAACGTATACTTAGTTATATATTATTTCCTTCAGGATCACAATCAGAGACCTAAAGTCAGAAATTCCGTTATGGCATTGCCCACTGCACACACACACACACACACACACACACACACACACACACACACACACACACACACACACACACATATATATATATATATATATATATACAGCAACAACAAAGCACACACATATTACATAAAAGTTCTTCGTGAAGTTTTCAGCTGTATTTGTGAGAACAATTTAATGTATTTCGTATGGATTACCAGTAATCCCTTCAATGAGTCTATCGGAACCTTTTCCAATCAATCTGAGGGCTCCAACTACAACTGGAATTATTGATGTCCTCATGTGCCACATTTTTGAGATTTCCACTTCAAGATCCTTGTATTTTGATAGTTTTTTGAAGATCTTCAAAGATACATTACAATCTGAAGGGACTGCCATTGTCAATAAGAAAGCACATTCTGTTTTTGTGATCTTGGGTATTTCTTTAAGGCATGGGCTACCAGTAATCCCTTCAATGAGTCTATCGGAACCTATTCCAATCAATCCGAGTGCTCCAAATACAACTGGAATTATTGATGTCCTTATGTGCCAGATTTTTAAGATTTCCAATTCAGCATCCTTGTATATTGATAGTTTTTTTTTTTTTTTTTTTTGAAGATCTCTAAAGATATATGGCAAGGACTGCCATGTCAATAAGAACGAACATTCTGTTTTTGCGGTCTTTGATCACAAATGTCTGGGTGATTAGCTTTGATCATTCTGTCTGTGTGTATTGTAAAGTCCCCAAAAATTGTTACAGGTTCAATCTCTGTAAGCGGGTCTAGGTGATGTTCATACCAATTTCTTGCAGATTCCTTTGCATAAAAGTTGCAAATTTTACAGTGCAGATAATAATCTACTCTATCATGCCGAGTTTTATATTCAGTGGATACGAATACCGTGCAACCTGATACAAAATGGTCAATTGTTGCTGGATATTTATCACAGAATCTGCATTTCGGATTTTTTCATTAAGTGTGCTTGGTAAATTCTATTTAGCAAGCATTGGTCCTGTGCAGTAAGAATAAAAACTTCGGTTTCAGCTCTTAACATTCCACTACGTAAACACAGATAGGTATGGCGGTTTTCAATATCAGCTTCTTTGACAGTGGCAGAATATTGACCATGTAGAGGTTTTTACTGCCATCGTTTCAGATCTTTTTCATTTGCCTTTGCCTTTCATTTTAGGTTCTTTGCCGCTGCAATGGATGTATTATGGCTTACTTGCTCTTCTACATTCACTTGAAATTCCCTTTTGAATTTGTTTAATAATATTATTATTACTATTATTATTATTATTATTATTATTGAACCGTTACATGATACGTTGAGCTTGTATGTTAATAAACAATAAACACGCTGTAGACTCTAAGCCAATGGAGTAAATACTGAGTATAGAAATAAACAATATTTTCAAGGTTGTCAGAAAATATCTTGTTACAGTATCTGAAATGTACGAAAATTCATTCAGATACACTTGTTCACATGGAGATTGACACGTATATATAGACATGACTCCAAGCAAAACGACAATCCTTTTGTATTATTTTAACGCCTATACTGCAGTGTCATTATGCCAGTCATTTGCAAAAACGTCTGCTCTTACAATGAATGCGCAAAGAATGTGGTTTTAACTTGGTCCTAGTAAATCAAAACGAAGCTCAGGGCAAGAAACTTGTTTTGCTATACCTAGGCCCACACTTCCACCGACGTATATAGGAATTGAACTACCCCCAACTCACGAAACATACGCACACACACACACACAGAAACACACACACACACACAGAAACAAACGCCCACCAGTTCCCTGTTACTCTTCATAGCTGACACTGTAGAAAAATTAAAACTAATTTCAACTAAACCTGAATCGAAAATGACGCTGTAGATCATTATTGGTGTATCCTTTTGTCTGTTTCATTTACTCTTGTCTCTCTCACCGAATCTTTTCTCTTTCTCTCCGAGCTTCTCTCTCTACACTTCTCCCCGTCACACATACGCACACATGGCCACAAAACCATCAGTTTTCTGTTACTCTTCATAGCTGACTCTGTACAAAAATTAAAACTAATTTCAACTAAACCTGAATCGAAAATTACGCTGTAGATCATTATTGGTGTATCCTTTTGTCTGTTTCATTTACTCTTGTCTCTCTCACCGAATCTTTTCTCTTTCTCTCCGCGCTTCTCTCTCTACACTTCTCCCCGTCACACATACGCACACATGGCCATAAAACCATCAGTTTTCTGTTACTCTTCATAGCTGACTCTGTACAAAAATTAAAACTAATTTCAACTAAACCTGAATCGAAAATTACGCTGTAGATCATTATTGGTGTATCCTTTTGTCTGTTTCATTTACTCTTGTCTCTCTCACCGAATCTTTTCTCTTTCTCTCCGCGCTTCTCTCTCTACACTTCTCCCTGTCACACATACACACACATGGCCATAAAACCATCAGTTTTCTGTTACTCTTCATAGCTGACTCTGTACAAAAATTAAAACTAATTTCAACTAAACCTGAATCGAAAATTACGCTGTAGATCATTATTGGTGTATCCTTTTGTCTGTTTCATTTACTCTTGTCTCTCTCACCGAATCTTTTCTCTTTCTCTCCGCGCTTCTCTCTCTACACTTCTCCCCGTCACACATACGCACACATGGCCATAAAACCATCAGTTTTCTGTTACTCTTCATAGCTGACTCTGTACAAAAATTAAAACTAATTTCAACTAAACCTGGATCGAAAATTACGCTTTAGATCATTATTGGTGTATCCTTTTGTCTGTTTCATTTACTCTTGTCTCTCTCACCGAATCTTTTCTCTTTTCTCCGCTTCTCTCTCTACACTTCTCCCCGTCACACATACGCACACATGGCCATAAAACCATCAGTTTTCTGTTACTCTTCATAGCTGACTCTGTACAAAAATTAAAACTAATTTCAAGTAAACTTGGATCGAAAATTACGGTTTAGATCATTATTGGTGTGTCCTTTAGTCTGTTTCATTTAATCTTGTCTCTCTCACCGAATCTTTTCTCTTTCACTCCGCGCTTCTCTCCCTACACTTCTCCCCGTCACACATACGCAATCATGGCCACAAAAACATCAGTTTTCTGTTACTCTTCATAGCTGACTCTGTGCAAAATTAAAACTAATTTCAACTAAGCCTGAATCGAAAATTACGCTGTAGATCATTATTGGTGTATCCTTTTGTCTGTTTCATTTACTCTTGTCTCTCTCACCGAATCTTTTCTCTTTCTCTCCGTCCTTCTCTCTCTACACTTCTCCCCGTCTCGCATACGCACACATGGCCACAAAACCATCAGTTTTCTGTTACTCTTCATAGCTAACTCTGTGCAAAATTAAAACTAATTTCAACTAAACCTGAATCGAAAATTACGGTTTAGATCATTATTGGTGTGTCCTTTTGTCTGTTTCATTTACTCTTGTCTCTCTCACAGAATCTTTCTCTTTCTCTCCGTCCTTCTCTCTACACTTCTCCCCGTCACATACATACGCCCACAAAACCATCAGTTTTCTGTTACTCTTTCATAGCTGACTCTGTGCAAAATTAAAACTAATTTCAACTAAACCTGAATCGAAAATTACGGTTTAGATCATTATTGGTGTCCTTTTGTCTGTTTCATTTTCTTGTCTCTCTCACAGAATCTTTCTCTTTCTCTCCTTCCTTCTCTCTCACTTCTAGTCAAACATGACTGGCCACAAAACCATCAGTTTTCTGTTACTCTTCAACTCTGTGCAAAATTAAAACTAATTTCAACTAAACCTGAATCGAAAATTACGCTGTAGATCATTATTGGTGTATCCTTTTGTCTGTTTCATTTACTCTTGTCTCTCTCACAGAATCTTTTCTCTTTCTCTCCGTCCTTCTCTCTACACTTCTCCCCGTCAAACATACGCACACATGGCCACAAAACCATCAGTTTTCTGTTACTCTTTCATAGCTGACTCTGTGCAAAATTAAAACTAATTTCAACTAAGCCTGAATCGAAAATTACGCTGTAGATCATTATTGGTGTATCCTTTTTGTCTGTTTCATTTACTCTTGTCTCTCTCACCGAATCTTTTCTCTTTCTCTCCGTCCTTCTCTCTACACTTCTCCCCGTCACATACGCACACATGGCCACAAAACCATCAGTTTTCTGTTACTCTTCATAGCTGACTCTGTGCAAAATTAAAACTAATTTCAACTAAACCTGAATCGAAAATTACGGTTTAGATCATTATTGGTGTATCTTTTGTCTGTTTCATTTACTCTTGTCTCTCTAGAATCTTTCTCTTTCTCTCCTCCTTCTCTCTCTACACTTCTCCCCGTCAAACATACGCACATGGCCACAAAACCATCAGTTTTCTCTTTTGACTCTGTGCAAAATTAAAACTAATTTCAACTAAACCTGAATCGAAAATTACGCTGTAGATCATTATTGGTGTATCCTTTTGTCTGTTTCATTTACTCTTGTCTCTCTCACAGAATCTTTTTCTTTCTCTCGTCCTTCTCTCTCTACACTTCTCCCCGTCACACATACGCACACATGGCCACAAAACCATCAGTTTTCTGTTACTCTTCATAGCTGACTCTGTGCAAAATTAAAACTAATTTCAACTAAACCTGAATCGAAAATTACGTTTAGATCATTATTGGTGTATCCTTTTGTCTGTTTCATTTAATCTTGTCTCTCTCACCGAATCTTTTCTCTTTCTCCGTCCTTCTCTCCCTACACTTCTCCCCGTCACACATACGCACATGGCCACAAAACCATCAGTTTTTCTGTTACTCTTCATAGCTGACTCTGTGCAAAAATTAAAACTAATTTCAACTAAACCTGAATCGAAAATTACGCTGTAGATCATTATTGGTGTATCCTTTTGTCTGTTTCATTTACTCTTGTCTCTCTCACAGAATCTTTTCTCTTTCTCTCCGTCTCTCTCTCTACACTTCTCCCGTCACACATACGCACACATGGCCACAAAACCATCAGTTTTCTGTTACTCTTCATAGCTGACTCTGTACAAAATTAAAACTAATTTCAACTAAACCTGAATCGAAAATTACGGTTTAGATCATTATTGGTGTGTCCTTTTGTCTGTTTCATTTACTCTTGTCTCTCTCACCGAATCTTTTCTCTTTCTCTCCGTCCTACTCTCTCTACACTTCTCCCCGTCACACATACGCACACATGGCCACAAAACCATCAGTTTTCTGTTACTTTTCACAGCTGACTCTGTACAAAAATTTAAACTAATTTCAACTAAGCCTGAATCGAAAATTACGCTGTAGATCATTATTGGTGTATCCTTTTGTCTGTTTTCATTTTACTCTTGTCTCTCTCACCGAATCTTTTCTCTTTCTCTCCGTCCTTCTCTCTCTACACTTCTCCCCGTCACACATACGCACACATGGCCACAAAACCATCAGTTTTCTGTTACTCTTCATAGCTGACTCTGTGCAAAATTAAAACTAATTTCAACTAAACCTGAATCGAAAATTACGGTTTAGATCATTATTGGTGTGTCCTTTTGTCTGTTTCATTTACTCTTGTCTCTCTCACAGAATCTTTTCTCTTTCTCTCCGTCCTTCTCTCTCTACACTTCTCCCCGTCAAACATACGCACACATGGCCACAAAACCATCAGTTTTCTGTTACTCTTCATAGCTGACTCTGTGCAAAATTAAAACTAATTTCAACTAAGCCTGAATCGAAAATTACGCTGTAGATCATTATTGGTGTATCCTTTTGTCTGTTTCATTTACTCTTGTCTCTCTCACCGAATCTTTTCTCTTTCTCTCCGTCCTTCTCTCTCTACACTACTCTCCGTCAAACATACACACATGGCCACAAAACCATCAGTTTTCTGTTACTTTTCATAGCTGACTCTGTGCAAAATTAAAACTAATTTCAACTAAACCTGAATCGAAAATTACGGTTTAGATCATTATTGGTGTGTCCTTTTGTCTGTTTCATTTACTCTTGTCTCTCTCACAGAATCTTTTCTCTTTCTCTCCGTCCTTCTCTCTACACTTCTCCCCGTCAAACATACGCACACATGGCCACAAAACCATCAGTTTTCTGTTACTCTTCATAGCTGACTCTGTGCAAAATTAAAACTAATTTCAACTAAGCCTGAATCGAAAATTACGGTTTAGATCATTATTGGTGTATCCTTTTGTCTGTTTCATTTACTCTTGTCTCTCTCACCGAATCTTTTTTCTCTTTCTCTCCGTCCTTCTCTCTACACTTCTCCCCGTCAACTTCACATACGCACACATGGCCACAAAACCATCAGTTTTCTGTTACTCTTCATAGCTGACTCTGTGCAAAATTAAAACTAATTTCAACTAAGCCTGAATCGAAAATTACGCTGTAGATCATTATTGGTGTATCCTTTTGTCTGTTTCATTTACTCTTGTCTCTCTCACCGAATCTTTTCTCTTTCTCTCCGTCCTTCTCTCTCTACACTTCTCCCCGTCTCACATACGCACACATGGCCACAAAACCATCAGTTTTCTGTTACTCTTCATAGCTGACTCTGTGCAAAATTAAAACTAATTTCAACTAAACCTGAATCGAAAATTACGGTTTAGATCATTATTGGTGTGTCCTTTTGTCTGTTTCATTTACTCTTGTCTCTCTCACCGAATCTTTTTCTTTTCTCTCCTTCTCTCTCTACATTTTTCCCCGTCACACATACGCACACATGGCCACAAAACCATCAGTTTTCTGTTACTCTTCATAGCTGACTCTGTGCAAAATTAAAACTAATTTCAACTAAACCTGAATCGAAAATTACGCTGTAGATCATTATTGGTGTATCCTTTTGTCTGTTTCATTTACTCTTGTCTCTCTCTTTGAATCTTTTCTCTTTCTCTCCGTCCTTCTCTCTACACTTCTCCCCCGTCACACATACGACGGCCACAAAACCATCAGTTTTCTGTTACTCTTCATAGCTGACTCTGTGCAAAATTAAAACTAATTTCAACTAAACCTGAATCGAAAATTACGCTGTAGATCATTATTGGTGTATCCTTTTGTCTGTTTCATTTACTCTTGTCTCTCTCACCGAATCTTTTCTCTTTCTCTCCGTCCTTCTCTCTCTACACTTCTCCCCGTCAAACATACGCACACATGGCCACAAAACCATCAGTTTTCTGTTACTCTTCATAGCTGACTCTGTGCAAATTAAAACTAATTTCAACTAAGCCTGAATCGAAAATTACGCTGTAGATCATTATTGGTGTATCCTTTTGTCTGTTTCATTTACTCTTGTCTCTCTCACCGAATCTTTTTCTCTTTTCTCTCCTTCTCTCTCTACACTTCTCCCCGTCACATATACGCACACATGGCCATAAAACCATCAGTTTTCTGTTACTCTTCATAGCTGACTCTGTGCAAAATTAAAACTAATTTCAAGTAAACTTGGATCGAAAATTACGGTTTAGATCATTATTGGTGTATCCTTTTGTCTGTTTCATTTACTCTTGTCTCTCTCACCGAATCTTTTCTCTTTCACTCCGCGCTTCTCTCCCTACACTTCTCCCCGTCACACATACGCACTCATGGCCACAAAAACATCAGTTTTCTGTTACTCTTCATAGCTGACTCTGTGCAAAATTAAAACTAATTTCAACTAAACCTGAATCGAAAATTACGCAGTAGATCATTATTGGTGTATCCTTTGTCTGTTTCATTTACTCTTGTCTCTCTCACCGAATCTTTCTCTTTCTCTCCGTCCTTCTCTCTCTACACTTCTCCCCGTCACACATACGCACACATGGCCCAAAACCATCAGTTTTTGTTACTCTTCATAGCTGACTCTGTGCAAAATTAAAACTAATTTCAACTAATCCTGAATCGAAAATTACGCTTTAGATCATTATTGGTGTATCCTTTTGTCTGTTTCATTTACTCTTGTCTCTCTCACCGAATCTTTTTCTCTTTCTCCGTTTCTCTCTACACTTCTCCCCCGTCACACATACGTACACACATGCCGTTAAAACCATCAGTTTTCTGTTACTCTTCATAGCTGACTCTGTGCAAAATTAAAACTAATTTCAACTAAACCTGAATCGAAAATTACGCTGTAGATCATTATTGTCCTTTTGTCTGTTTCATTTACTCTTGTATCCTTTTGTCTGTTTACACTTCATTTACCTCTTGTCTCTCTCACAGAATCTTTTTCTCTTTCTCTCCGTCCTTCTCTCTCTACACTTCTCCCCGTCACACATACGTCACACACACATGCCCACAAAACCATCAGTTTTGTGTTACTCTTCATAGCTGACTCTGTATAAAAATTAAAACTAATTTCAACTAATCCTGAATCGAAAAATGACGTTGTAGATCATTATTGGTGTATCCTTTTGTCTGTTTCATTTACTCTTGTCTCTCTCACAGAATCTTTTCTCTTTCTCTCCTTCCTTCTCTCTCTACACTTCTCCCCGTCAAACATACGCACACATGGCCAGAAAACCATCAGTTTTCTGTTACTCTTCATAGCTGACTCTGTGCAAAATTAAAACTAATTTCAACTAATCCTGAATCGAAAATTACGCTGTAGATCATTATTGGTGTATCCTTTTGTCTGTTTCATTTACTCTTGTCTCTCTCACCGAATCTTTTCTCTTTCTCTCCGTCCTTCTCTCTCTACACTTCTCCCCGTCACACATACGCACACATGGCCATAAAACCATCAGTTTTTGTGTTACTCTTCATAGCTGACTCTGTATAAAATTAAAACTAATTTCAACTAATCCTGAATCGAAAATGACGCTGTAGATCATTATTGGTGTATCCTTTTGTCTGTTTTCATTTACTCTTGTCTCTCTCACCGAATCTTTTTCTTTCTCTCCGTCCTTCTCTCTCTACACTTCTCCCCGTCTCACATACGCACACATGGCCACAAAAAACCATCAGTTTTCTGTTACTCTTCATAGCTGACTCTGTATAAAAATTAAAACTAATTTCAACTAATCCTGAATCGAAAATTACGTTGTAGATCATTATTGGTGTATCCTTTTTGTCTGTTTCATTTACTCTTGTCTCTCTCACCAGAATCTTTTTCTTTCTCTCCGTCCTTCTCTCTCTACACTTCTCCCCGTCAAACATACGCACACATGCCCACAAAACCATCAGTTTTCTGTTACTCTTCATAGCTGACTCTGCAAAAATTAAAACTAATTTCAACTAATCCTGAATCGAAAATGACGCTGTAGATCATTGGTGTATCCTTTTGTCTGTTTCATTTACTCTTGTCTCTCTCACCGAAACATACATACACACATGCCCAGAAAACCATCAGTGTTTTGTGTTACTCCTGACTCTGTATAAAATTAAACTAATTTCAACTAATCCTGAATCGAAAATTACGGTTTAGATCATTATTGGTGTATCCTTTTGTCTGTTTCATTTACTCTTGTCTCTCTCTCTCACCGAATCTTTTCTCTTTCTCTCCGTCCTTCTCTCTCTACACTTCTCCCCGTCACACATACGTACACATGCCCAAAACCATCAGTTTTTTTTGTGTTACTCTTCATAGCTGACTCTGTATAAAATTAAAACTAATTTCAACTAATCCTGAATCGAAAATTACGCTGTAGATCATTATTGGTGTATCCTTTTGTCTGTTTCATTTACTCTTGTCTCTCTCACCGAATCTTTTCTCTTTCTCTCCGTCCTTCTCTCTACACTTCTCCCCGTCACACATACGTACACATGCCCATCCTGCAAAACCATCAGAATCTTTTTTTTTCTGTTACTCTTCATAGCTGACTCTGTATAAAAATTAAAACTAATTTCAACTAATCCTGAATCGAAAATGACGCTGTAGATCATTATTGGTGTATCCTTTTGTCTGTTTCATTTACTCTTGTCTCTCTCACCTGAATAAAACTAATTTTTCTCTTTCTCTCCGTCCTTCTCTCTACACTTCTCCCCTACTTCTCCCCACACATACGTACACATGCCCAAAAGCCATCAGTTTTTCTGTTACTCTTCATAGCTGACTCTGTAAAAATTAAAACTAATTTCAACTAAACCTGAATCGAAAATTACGCTGTAGATCATTATTGGTGTATCCTTTTGTCTGTTTCATTTACTCTTGTCTCTCTCACCGAATCTTTTCTCTTTCTCTCCGTCCTTCTCTCTACACTTCTCCCCGTCACACATACGCAATCATGGCAAAAAGCCATCAGTTTTTTGTGTTACTCTTCATAGCTGACTCTGTATAAAAATTAAAACTAATTTCAACTAATCCTGAATCGAAAATTACGCTGTAGATCATTATTGGTGTATCCTTTTGTCTGTTTCATTTACTCTTGTCTCTCTCACCGAATCTTTTCTCTTTCTCTCCGTCCTTCTCTCTCTACACTTCTCCCCGTCACACATACGTACACACATGGCCAGAAAGCCATCAGTTTTTGTGTTACTCTTCATAGCTGACTCTGTATAAAATTAAAACTAATTTCAACTAATCCTGAATCGAAAATGACGCTGTAGATCATTATTGGTGTATCCTTTTTGTCTGTTTCATTTACTCTTGTCTCTCTCACCGAATCTTTTCTCTTTCTCCGTCCTTCCTTCTCTCTACACTTCTCCCCGTCACACATACGCACACATGCCCAGAAAACCATCAGTTTTTTTGTGTTACTCTTCATAGCTGACTCTGTATAAAAATTAAAACTAATTTCAACTAATCCTGAATCGAAAATGACGCTGTAGATCATTATTGGTGTATCCTTTTGTCTGTTTCATTTACTCTTGTCTCTCTCTTGAATCTTTTCTCTTTCTCTCCGTCCTTCTCTCTCTACTTCTCCCCGTCACACATACGTAACATGCCCAGAAAACCATCAGTTTTTTTGTGTTACTCTTCATAGCTGACTCTGTATAAAAATTAAAACTAATTTCAACTAATCCTGAATCGAAAATGACGCTGTAGATCATTATTGGTGTATCCTTTTGTCTGTTTCATTTACTCTTGTCTCTCTCACCGAATCTTTTTCTTTCTCTCTTTCTCTCCGTCCTTCTCCCTGTACACTTCATGCCCCCATCAGTTTTTTGTGTTACTCTTCATACTTGTATAAAAATTAAAACTAATTTCAACTAATCCTGAATACGGCTGTAGATCAAATCCTTTTGTCTGTTTCACTCTTGTCTCTCTCAGAATCTTTTTCTCTTTTCTGTTACTTCTTCATATACACACATGCCCAGAAAGCCATCAGTTTTTGTGTTCTCTTCATAGCTGACTCTGTATAAAAATTAAAACTAATTTCAACTAAACCTGAATCGAAAATGACGCTGTAGATCATTATTGGTGTATCCTTTTGTCTGTTTCATTTACTCTTGTCTCTCTCACCGAATCTTTTCTTTCTCTCCGTCCTTCTCTCTCTACACTTCTCCCCGTCACACATACGTACACATGGCAGAAAGCCATCAGTTTTTTCTGTTACTCTTCATAGCTGACTCTGTATAAAAATTAAAACTAATTTCAACTAATCCTGAATCGAAAATTACGCTGTAGATCATTATTGGTGTATCCTTTTGTCTGTTTCATTTACTCTTGTCTCTCTCACCGAATCTTTTCTCTTTCTCTCCGTCCTTCTCTCTCTACACTTCTCCCCGTCTGACATACGTACACATGCCCAGAAAGCCATCAGTTTTTTTATTTACTCTTCATAGCTGACTCTGTATAAAAAATTAAAACTAATTTCAACTAAACCTGAATCGAAAATTACGGTGTAGATCATTATTGGTGTATCCTTTTGTCTGTTTCATTTACTCTTGTCTCTCTCACCAGAATCTTTTTCTTTCTCTCCGTCCTTCTCTCTCTACACTTCTCCCCGTCCACATACGTACACATGCCCAGAAAGCCATCAGTTTTTGTGTTACTCTTCATAGCTGACTCTGAATAAAAATTAAAACTAATTTCAACTAATCCTGAATCGAAAATTACGCTGTAGATCATTATTGGTGTATCCTTTTGTCTGTTTCATTTACTCTTGTCTCTCTCACCGAATCTTTTCTCTTTTCTCCGTCCTTCTCTCTCTACACTTCTCCCCGTCACATACATGCACACATGGCCACAAAGCCATCAGTTTTTTGTTTTACTCTTCATAGCTGACTCTGAATAAAAAATTAAAACTAATTTCAACTAAACCTGAATCGAAAATTACGGTGTTGATCATTATTGGTGTATCCTTTTGTCTGTTTCATTTACTCTTGTCTCTCTCACAGAATCTTTTCTCTTTCTCTCCTTCCTTCTCTCTCTACACTTTCTCCCCGTCACACATACGTACACATGCCCAGAAAGCCATCAGTTTTTTGTGTTACTCTTCATAGCTGACTCTGTAAAAATTAAAACCAAAATTTCAACTAAACCTGAATCGAAAATTACGGTTTTGATCATTATTGGTGTATCCTTTTGTCTGTTTCATTTACTCTTGTCTCTCTCACCGAATCTTTTCTCTTTCTCTCCTTCCTTCTCTCTCTACACTTCTCCCCCGTCACACATACGTACACATGCCCAGAAAGCCATCAGTTTTGTGTTACTCTTCATAGCTGACTCTGAATAAAATTAAAACTAATTTCAACTAAACCTGAATCGAAAATTACGTGTTGATCATTATTGGTGTATCCTTTTTGTCTGTTTCATTTACTCTTGTCTCTCTCACAGAATCTTTTCTCTTTCTCTCCGTCCTTCTCTCTCTACACTTCTTGTCACACATACGTACACATCCATCAGTTTTTGTGTTACTCTTTTAGCTGACTCTGTATAAAATTAAAACTAATTTCAACTAAACCTGAATCGAAAATTACGGTGTTGATCATTATTGGTGTATCCTTTTGTCTGTTTCATTTACTCTTGTCTCTCTCGAATCTTTTCTCTTTCTCTCCTTCTCCCTCGTACACTTCTCCCCGTCACACATACGTACACATGCCCAGAAAGCCATCAGTTTTGTGTTACTCTTCATAGCTGACTCTGTATAAAAATTAAAACTAATTTCAACTAAATCCTGAATCGAAATTACGCTGTAGATCATTATTGGTGTATCCTTTGTCTTTTCATTTACTCTGTTTCATTTCCGTCCTTCTCTTGTCATCTCTTCATAGCTGACTCTGTATAAAAATAAAACTAATTTCAAATAATTGAATCGAAAATCTTTCTCCTTTTGTCTGTTTCATTTTCCTTGTTCTCTCACGAATCTTTTCTCTTCTCTCCCCGTCACACATACGTACACATGCCCAGAAAGCCATCAGTTTTTTGTGTTACTCTTCATAGCTGACTCTGTATAAAAATTAAAACTAATTTCAACTAATCCTGAATCGAAAATGACGCTGTAGATCATTATTGGTGTATCCTTTTGTCTGTTTCATTTACTCTTGTCTCTCTCACCGAATCTTTTCTCTTTCTCTCCGTCCTTCTCTCTCTACACTTCTCCCCGTCACACATACGTACACATGCCCAGAAAGCCATCAGTTTTTGTGTTACTCTTCATAGCTGACTCTGTATAAAAATTAAAACTAATTTCAACTAAACCTGAATCGAAAATGACGCTGTAGATCATTATTGGTGTATCCTTTTGTCTGTTTCATTTACTCTTGTCTCTCTCACCGAATCTTTTCTCTTTCTCTCCGTCCTTCTCTCTCTACACTTCTTCCCCGTCACACATACGTACACATGCCCAGAAAGCCATCAGTTTTTTTTGTGTTACTCTTCATAGCTGACTCTGTATAAAAATTAAAACTAATTTCAACTAATCCTGAATCGAAAATGACTGTAGATCATTATTGGTGTATCCTTTTGTCTGTTTCATTTACTCTTGTCTCTCTCACCGAATCTTTTCTCTTTCTCTCCGTCCTTCTCTCTCTACACTTCTCCCCGTCACACATACGTACACATGCCCAGAAAGCCATCAGTTTTTGTGTTACTCTTCATAGCTGACTCTGTATAAAATTAAAACTAATTTCAACTAATCCTGAATCGAAAATGACGCTGTAGATCATTATTGGTTGTATCCTTTTGTCTGTTTCATTTACTCTTGTCTCTCTCACTGAATCTTTTCTCTTTCTCTCCGTCCTTCTCTCTACACTTCTCCCCGTCACACATACGTACACATGCCCAGAAAGCTATCAGTTTTTTTGTTACTCTTCATAGCTGACTCTGTATAAAATTAAAACTAATTTCAACTAAACCTGAATCGAAAATGACGCTGTAGATCATTATTGGTGTATCCTTTTGTCTGTTTCATTTACTCTTGTCTCTCTCACCAGAATCTTTTCTCTTTCTCTCCGTCCTTCTCTCTCTACACTTCTCCCCGTCACACATACGTACATGCCCAGAAAGCCATCAGTTTTGTGTTACTCTTCATAGCTGACTCTGTATAAAAATTAAAACTAATTTCAACTAAACCTGAATCGAAAAATGACGCTGTAGATCATTATTGGTGTATCCTTTGTCTGTTTCATTTACTCTTGTCTCTCTCACCGAATCTTTTCTCTTTCTCTCCGTCCCTTCTCTCTACACTTCTCCCCTGTCACACATACGCACACATGCCCACAAAAGACCATCAGTTTTGTTACTCTTCATAGCTGACTCTGTATAAAAATTAAAACTAATTTCAACTACTCCTGAATCGAAAATTACGCTGTAGATCATTATTGGTGTATCCTTTTGTCTGTTTCATTTACTCTTGTCTCTCTCACCGAATCTTTTCTCTTTCTCTCCGTCCTTCTCTCTACACTTCTCCCCGTCACACATACGCACACATGGACCCATCAAAACCATCAGTTTTCTGTTACTCTTCATAGCTGACTCTGAATAAAAATTAAACTAATTTCAACTAAACCTGAATCGAAAATGACGGTGTAGATCATTATTGGTGTATCCTTTTGTCTGTTTCATTTACTCTTGTCTCTCTCACCGAATCTTTTCTCTTTCTCTCCGTCCTTCTCTCTCTACACTTCTCCCCCGTCACACATACGTACACATGCCCAGAAAACCATCAGTTTTTGTGTTACTCTTCATAGCTGACTCTGTATAAAAATTAAAACTAATTTCAACCAAAACCTGAATCGAAAATTACGGTGTTGATCATTATTGGTGTATTTTTTTGTCTGTTTCATTTACTCTTGTCTCTCTCTTGAATCTTTTCTTTCTCTCCTTCCTTCTCTCTACACTTCTCCCCGTCACACATACGCACACATGGCCCAGAAAACCATCAGTTTTCTGTTACTCTTCATAGCTGACTCTGTATAAAATTAAAACTAATTTCAACTAAACCTGAATCGAAAATGACGCTGTAGATCATTATTGGTGTATCCTTTTGTCTGTTTCATTTACTCTTGTCTCTCTCACCGAATCTTTTCTCTTTTCTCCGTCCTCTCTCTCTACACTTCTCCCGTCACACATACGCACACATGGCCAGAAAACCATCAGTTTTTTTCTGTTACTCTTCATAGCTGACTCTGTATAAAAATTAAAACTAATTTCAACTAAACCTGAATCGAAAAATTACGCTGTAGATCATTATTGGTGTATCTTTTTTGTCTGTTTCATTTACTCTTGTCTCTCTCACCGAATCTTTTCTCTTTCTCTCCGTCCTTCTCTCTCTACACTTCTCCCCGTCACACACATACGCACACATGGCCCAGAAAACCATCAGTTTTTCTGTTACTCTTCATAGCTGACTCTGTACAAAATTAAACTAATTTCAACTAAACCTGAATCGAAAATTACGCTGTAGATCATTATTGGTGTATCCTTTTGTCTGTTTCATTTACTCTTGTCTCTCTCACCGAATCTTTTCTCTTTCTCTCCGTCCTTCTCTCTACACTTCTCCCCGTCACACATACGTACACATGCCCAGAAAGCCATCAGTTTTTGTGTTACTCTTCATAGCTGACTCTGTCAAAAATTAAAACTAATTTCAACTAAACCTGAATCGAAAATGACGCTGTAGATCATTATTGGTGTATCCTTTGTCTGTTTCATTTACTCTTGTCTCTCTCACCGAATCTTTTCTCTTTTCTCCGTCCTTCTCTCTCTACACTTCTCCCCGTCCACATACGCACACATGGCCTGAATCGAAAAACCATCAGAATTGTTTTTTGTGTTACTCTTCATAGCTGACTCTGTATAAAAAATTAAAACTAATTTCAACTAAACCTGAATCAAAAAATGACGCTGTAGATCATTATTGGTGTATCCTTTTGTCTGTTTCATTTACTCTTGTCTCTCTCACCGAATCTTTTTCTCTTTCTCTCCGTCCTTCTCTCTCTACACTTCTCCCCGTCACACATACGCACACATGCCCAGAAAACCATCGTTTTTTCTGTTACTCTTCATAGCTGACTCTGTGCAAAAATTAAAACTAATTTCAACTAAACCTGAATCGAAAATGACGCTGTAGATCAATCCTTTGTCTGTTTCATTTACTCTTGTCTCTCTCACCGAATTTTTTCTCTTTTCTCTCCGTCCTTCTCTCTCTACACAGTTTTTCCCCTGTCACACATACGAATACACATGCCATTTCAAAAACATCAGTTTTTGTGTTATCCTTTTGTCTCTTCATAGCTGACTCTGAATAAAAATTAAAACTAATTTCAACTTCTAAACCTGAATCGAAAAGTTTTTGTGTTACTCTTCATGCTGTTGATCATTATTGGTGTATCCTTTTGTCTGTTTCATTTACCTTTGTCTCTCTCACCGAATCTTGTCTCTTTCTTTTCTCTTTTCTCCTCCTTCTCTCTCACACTTCTCCCGTCACACATACGTACACATGCCCAGAAAACCATCAGTTTTTGTGTTACTCTTCATAATGACTCTGTAAAAATTAAAACTAATTTCAACTAAACCTGAATCGAAAATTACAGTGTAGATCATTATTGGTGTATCCTTTTGTCTGTTTCATTTACTCTTGTCTCTCTCACCGAATCTTTTCTCTTTCTCTCCGTCCTCTCTCTCTACACTTCTCCCGTCACACACATACGCACACATGCCCAGAAAGCCATCAGTTTTTGTGTTACTCTTCATAGCTGACTCTGAATAAAAAATTAAAACTAATTTCAACTAAACCTGAATCGAAAATTACGGTGTTGATCATTATTGGTGTATCCTTTTGTCTGTTTCATTTACTCTTGTCTCTCTCACCGAATCTTTTCTCTTTTCTCTCCGTCCTTCTCTCTACACTTCTCCCCGTCACATACGTACACATGCCCAGAAACCATCAGTTTTTGTGTTACTCTTCATAGCTGACTCTGTATAAAAATTAAAACTAATTTCAACTAAACCTGAATCGAAAATGACGCTGTAGATCATTATTGGTGTATCCTTTTGTCTGTTTCATTTACTCTTGTCTCTCTCACAGAATCTTTTTCTTTCTCTCCTCCTTCTCTCTCTACACTTCTCCCCGTCACACATACGCACACACATGCCCAGAAAGCCATCAGTTTTTTTCTGTTACTCTTCATAGCTGACTCTGTAAAATTGAAAAACTAATTTCAACTAAACCTGAATCGAAAATTACGGTGTAGATCATTATTGGTGTATCCTTTTGTCTGTTTTCATTTACTCTTGTCTCTCTCACAGAATCTTTTCTTTCTTTCTCTCCTTCCTTCTCTCTACACTTCTCCCGTCACACATACGTACACATGCCCAGAAAGCCATCAGTTTTTGTGTTACTCTTCATAGCTGACTCTGTATAAAAATTAAAACTAATTTCAACTAAACCTGAATCGAAATGACGCTGTAGATCATTATTGGTGTATCCTTTTGTCTGTTTCATTTTACTCTTGTCTCTCTCACCGAATCTTTTTCTTTCTCTCTTCCTTCTTTCTCTACACTTCTCCCCGTCACACATACGTACACATGGCCAGAAAACCATCAGTTTTTCTGTTACTCTTCATAGCTGACTTAAAACTAATTTCAACTAATCCTGAATCGAAAATGACGCTGTAGATCATTATTGGTGTATCCTTTTTTGTCTGTTTCATTTACTCTTGTCTCTCTCACCGAATCTTTCTCTTTCTCTCCGTCCTTTCTCTCTACACTTCTCCCGTCATACATACACATGCCCAGAAAGCCATCAGTTTTTTGTGTTACTCTTCATAGCTGACTCTGTATAAAAATTAAAATAATTTCAACTAATCCTGAATCGAAAATGACGCTGTAGATCATTATTATTGGTGTATCCTTTTTGTCTGTTTCATTTACTCTTGTCTCTCTCACCGAATCTTTTCTCTTTCTCTCATTCCTTCTCTACACTTCTCCCCGTCACATACGTACACATGGCCCAGAAAGCCATCAGTTTTTTGTGTTACTCTTCATAGCTGACTCTGTATAAAATTAAAACTAATTTCAACTAATCCTGAATCGAAAATGACGCTGTAGATCATTATTGGTGTATCCTTTTGTCTGTTTCATTTACTCTTGTCTCTCTCAACGAATCTTTTCTCTTTCTCTCGTCCTTCTCTCTACACTTCTCCCCCGTCACACATACGCACACATGCCGACAAAACCATCAGTTTTTTGTTACTCTTCATAGCTGACTCTGTGCAAAATTAAAACTAATTTCAACTAAACCTGAATCGAAAATGACGCTGTAGATCATTATTGGTGTATCCTTTTGTCTGTTTCATTTACTCTTGTCTCTCTCACCGAATCTTTTCTCTTTCTCCGTCCTTCTCTACACTTCTCCCCGTCACACATACGTACACATGGCAAAAATTAAAACTAATTTCAACTAATCCTGAATCGAAAAACCATCAGTTTTTTGTCTGTTACTCTTTCATAGCTGACTCTGTACACTTCTCCCCGTCAAAAATTAAAACCAAGTTTTTGTTACTCTTAAACCTGACTCTGAATAAAAATTAAAAATTACGATCTGTAGATCATTATTGGTGTATCCTTTTGTCTGTTTCATTTACTCTTGTCTCTCTCACCGAATCTTTTCTCTTTCTCTCCGTCCTTCTCTCTACACTTCTCCCGTCACATACACACATGCCCAGAAAGCCATCAGTTTTTTGTGTTACTCTTCATAGCTGACTCTGTATAAAAATTAAAACTAATTTCAACTAAACCTGAATCGAAAATGACCTTGTAGATCATTATTGGTGTATCCTTTTGTCTGTTTCATTTACTCTTGTCTCTCTCACCGAATCTTTTCTCTTTCTCTCCGTCCTTCTCTCTCTACACTTCTCCCCGTCACATACACACATGCCCAGAAACCATCAGTTTTTTTGTGTTACTCTTCATAGCTGACTCTGTATAAAATTAAAACTAATTTCAACTAATCCTGAATCGAAAATGACGCTGTAGATCATTATTGGTGTATCCTTTTTGTCTGTTTCATTTACTCTTGTCTCTCTCACCGAATTTTTTTCTCTTTCTCTCCGTCCTTCTCTCTCTACACTTCTCCCGTCACACATACGTACACATGCCCAGAAAGCCATCAGTTTTTGTGTTACTCTTCATAGCTGACTCTGTATAAAAATTAAAACTAATTTCAACTAATCCTGAATCGAAAATTACGGTGTAGATCATTATTGGTGTATCCTTTTGTCTGTTTCATTTACTCTTGTCTCTCTCACCGAATCTTTTCTCTTTCTCTCCGTCCTTCTCTCTACACTTCTCCCGTCACATACATTACACATGCCCAGAAAGCCATCAGTTTTTTTGTGTTACTCTTCATAGCTGACTCTGTAAAAAAATTAAACTAATTTCAACTAATCCTGAATCAGAAAATGACGCTGTAGATCATTATTGGTGTATCCTTTTGTCTGTTTCATTTACTCTTGTCTCTCTCACCGAATCTTTTCTCTTTCTCTCCGTCCTTCTCTCTACACTTCTCCCCGTCACACATACGTACACACATGCCCAAGCCATCAGTTTTTTGTGTTACTCTTCATAGCTGACTCTGTATAAAAATTAAAACTAATTTCTTAAACCTGAATCGAAAATTACGCTGTTGATCATTATTGGTGTATCCTTTTGTCTGTTTCATTTACTCTTGTCTCTCTCACCGAATCTTTTCTCTTTCTCTCCGTCCTTCTCTCTCTACACTTCTCCCCGTCACATACGTACACATGCCCAGAAAGCCATCAGTTTTTGTTACTCTTCATAGCTGACTCTGTATAAAAATAAAAAACTAATTTCAACTAATCCTGAATCGAAAATGACGCTGTAGATCATTATTGGTGTATCCTTTTGTCTGTTTCATTTACTCTTGTCTCTCTCTACAGAATCTTTTTCTTTCTCTCCGTCCTTCTCTCTACACTTCTCCCCGTCACACATACGCACACATGGCCACAAAACCATCAGTTTTTGTGTTACTCTTCATAGCTGACTCTGTGCAAAATTAAAACTAATTTCAACTAATCCTGAATCGAAAATGACGCTGTAGATCATTATTGGTGTATCCTTTTGTCTGTTTCATTTACTCTTCTCTCTCTCACTCTGAATCTTTTCTCTTTCTCTCCGTCCTTCTCTCTCTACACTTCTCCCCGTCACTTCTCCACATACGTACACATGCCCAGAAAGCCATCAGTTTTTGTGTTACTCTTCATAGCTGACTCTGTATAAAAATTAAAACTAATTTCAACTAATCCTGAATCGAAAATGACGTTGTAGATCATTATTGGTGTATCCTTTTGTCTGTTTCATTTACTCTTGTCTCTCTCACCGAATCTTTTCTCTTTCTCTCATTCCTTCTCTCTCTACTTCTCCCCATCACACATACGTACACATGCCCAGAAAGCCATCAGTTTTTCTGTTACTCTTCATAGCTGACTCTGTAAAAATTAAAACTAATTTCAACTAATCCTGAATCGAAAAATGACGCTGTAGATCATTATTGGTGTATCCTTTTTGTCTGTTTCATTTACTCTTGTCTCTCTCACTGAATCTTTTCTCTTTCTCTCCGTCCTTCTCTCTCTACACTTCTCCCCGTCACATACGTACACATGCCCAGAAAACCATCAGTTTTCTGTTACTCTTCATAGCTGACTCTGTATAAAAATTAAAACTAATTTCAACTAATCCTGAATCGAAAATGACGCTGTAGATCATTATTGGTGTATCCTTTTGTCTGTTTCATTTACTCTTGTCTCTCTCACCGAATCTTTTCTCTTTCTCTCCGTCCTTCTCTCTCTACACTTCTCCCCGTCACACATACATACACATGCCCACAAAACCATCAGTTTTCTGTTACTCTTCATAGCTGACTCTGTATAAAATTAAAACTAATTTCAACTAATCCTGAATCGAAAATGACGCTGTAGATCATTATTGGTGTATCCTTTTTGTCTGTTTCATTTACTCTTGTCTCTCTCTTGAATCTTTCTCTTTCTCCGTCCTTCTCTCTCTACACTTCTCCCCGTCACATACGTACACATGCCCAGAAAACCATCAGTTTTTATTTACTCTTAATAGCTGACTCTGTATAAAAATTCAAAACTAATTTCAACTAATCCTGAATCGAAAATGACGCTGTAGATCATTATTGGTGTATCCTTTGTCTGTTTCATTTACTCTTGTCTCTCTCACCGAATCTTTTCTCTTTCTCTCCGTCCTTCTCTCTACACTTCTCCCCGTCACACATACGTACACATGCCCAGAAAACCATCATTTTTTGTGTTACTCTTCATAGCTGACTCTGTATAAAAATTAAAACTAATTTCAACTAATCCTGAATCGAAAATTACGCTGTAGATCATTATTGGTGTATCCTTTTGTCTGTTTCATTTACTCTTGTCTCTCTCACCGAATCTTTTCTCTCTCTCCGTCCTTCTCTCTCTACACTTCTCCCCGTCCACATACCATACATGGCCAAAACCATCATGCTGACTCTGTACAAAAGCCATTTCAGTTTGGATTTGTACGCTTTACTCTTTATTGGTGTATCCTTTTGTCTGTTTCATTTACTCTTGTCTCTCTAATCTTTTCTCTTTTCTCCGTCCTTCTCTCTCCCTTCTCCCGAAAACATGCACACATGGCCAAAAACCATCAGTTTTTGTCCTCTTATCCTTTTGTCTAAAAACTAATTTCATTCCTGTTTCAATCACTCTTGTATCCTTTCTCATGTTAAAGCCATCAGTTTCTTTCTCTTGTCTCTCTCCATTGAATCTTTTGTCTTGGATTTACGGTTTTCTCTTTCTCTCCGTCTGTTTTCTCTCTCTCTACACTTCTCCCCGTCACACATACGCACACATGGCCATAAAACCATCAGTTTTTCTGTTACTCTTCATACCTGACTCTGTGCTAAAAATTAAAACTAATTTCAACTAATCCTGAATCGAAAATGACGCTGTAGATCATTATTGGTGTATCCTTTTGTCTGTTTCATTTACTCTTGTCTCTCTCACCGAATCTTTTCTCTTTCTCCGTCCTTCTCTCTCTACACTTCTCCCCGTCACACATACGTACACATGGCCAGAAAACCATCAGTTTTTGTGTTACTCTTCATAGCTGACTCTGTATAAAAATTAAACCTAATTTCAACTAAACCTGAATCAAAAATTACGGTTTAGATCATTATTGGTGTATCCTTTTGTCTGTTTCAGAATCTTTCTCTTTTACTCTTGTCTCTCTCACCTGAATCTTTCTCTCTTTCTCTAGATCGTCCTTCTCTCTCTACCTTCTCCCTCTCACACATCCCCGTCAAACATATACCCAAGCCATCAGTTTTTTGTGTTACTCTTCATAGCTGACTCTGTATAAAAGCCTAAAACTAATTTCAACTAATCCTGAATGTAGATCATTATTGGGTATCCTTTTGTCTATTTCATTCTCTTGTCTCTCTCACCGATCTTTTTCTCTTTCTCTCGTATCCTTTCTCTCTCTACACTTCTCCCCGTTTGTAGAAAACCATGTTTTTCATTTTACTCTTGTCTCTCTAATTTCTAATCCTGAATCGAAAATCTTCATTATTCTGTATCCTCTGTTTCATTTACTCTTGTCTCTCTCTCTCTTTCTCTTCTCCTCGTCACACATACGCACACATGGCCAGAAAACCATCAGTTTTTTCTGTTACTCTTCATAGCTGACTCTGTACAAAATTAAAACTAATTTCAACTAATCCTGAATCAAAATTACGCTGTAGATCATTATTGGTGTATCCTTTTGTCTGTTTCATTTTACTCTTGTCTCTCTCACCAAATCTTTTCTCTTTCTCTCCGTCCTTCTCCCTTCTCTCTCTACACTTCTCCCCCTAATTTCATCCACATACGTACACATGGCCATAAAACCATCAGTTTTCTGTTACTCTTCATAGCTTGACTCTGTATAAAATTAAAACTAATTTCAAGTAAACCTGAATCAAAATTACGCTGTAGATCATTATTGGTGTATCCTTTTGTCTATTTCATTTACTCTTGTCTCTCTCACCGAATCTTTCTCTTTTTCTCCGTCCTTCTCTCTCTACACTTCTCCCCGTCACACATACGCACACATGCCCATAAAGCCATCAGTTTTTGTGTTACTCTTCATAGCTGACTCTGTATAAAACTAATTTCCAAAATCCTGAATTTTTAGATCATTATTGGTGTCATCTTTTGTCTGTTTCATTTACTCTTGTCTCTCTCACCGAATCTTTTCTCTTTCTCTCCGTCCTTCTCTCTCTACACTTCTCCCCGTCACACATACATGCCAATCATGGCCAAAGCCATCAGTTTTGTGTTACTCTTCCTTTTGACTCTGAATAAAAATTAAAACTAATTTTAAGCCACTGTTGATCATTTTTAATTGTATCCTTTTGTCTGTTTCATTTCTCTTGTCTCTCTCACCGAATCTTTTCTCTTTCTCTCCTTCTCCTTCTCTCTCTACACTTCTCCCGTCACACATACGTACACATGCCTAGAAAGCCATCAGTTTTTGTGTGTCCTTTGTCTCTTCATTTACTCTTGTCTCTCTGACTCTGTATAAAAATAAAACCATAGTTTTCAACTTAATCCTGAATCGAAAATGACGCTGTAGATCATTATTGGTGTATCCTTTTGTCTGTTCATTTACTCTTGTCTCTCTCCGAATCTTTTCTCTTTTTCTCTCCGTCCTTCTCTCTCTACACTTCTCCCCCGTCACACATACGTACACATGCCGTTTAGAAAAGTCCATTAATCTTTTTTGTGTTACTCTTCATAGCTGACTCTGTATAAAATTAAAACTAATTTCAACTAAATCCTGAATCATTTCAAAATGACGCTGTAGATCATTATCCTTGGTGTATCCTTTTGTCTGTCCTTCTTTCATTTACTCTTGTCTCTCTCACTCTGCAAAATCTTTTCTCTTTCTCTCCTTTGTCCTTCTCTCTCTACACTTCTCCCGTCGTCACATACGTACACATAGAAAGCCATCAGTTTTTGTGTTACTCTTCATAGCTGACTCTGTATAAAAATTAAAACTAATTTCAACTAATCCTGAATCGAAAATTACGGTTGTAGATCATTATTGGTGTATCCTTTTTGTCTGTTTCATTTACTCTTGTCTCTCTCACCAGAATCTTTTCTCTTTCTCCGTCCTTCTCTCTCTACACTTCTCCCCGTCACATACGTACATGGCCAAAAGCCATCAGTTTTTTTGTGTTACTCTTCATAGCTGACTCTGTATAAAAATTAAAACTAATTTCAACTAATCCTGAATCAAAATGACGCTGTAGATCATTATTGGTGTATCCTTTTTGTCTGTCTTTCATTTACTCTTGTCTCTCTCACCAATCTTTTCTCTTTCTCTCCGTCCTTCTCTCTCTACAGTTTAGATCTTCTCCCCTGTCCACATACGTACACATGCCCAAGCCATCAGTTTTTGTGTTTACTCTTCATAGCTGACTCTGTATAAAAATTAAAACTAATTTCAACTAATCCTGAATCGAAAATGACGCTGTAGATCATTATTGGTGTATCCTTTTGTCTGTTTCATTACTCTTGTCTCTCTCTCAGAATCTTTTCTCTTTCTCTCCGTCCTTTCTCTCTACACTTCTCCCCGTCACACATGGCCCAAAACCATCAGTTTTTGTGTTACTCTTCATGCTGACTCTGTATAAAATTAAAAAAGCCATCAGTTTTTTTGTGTATCCTCTTCATTCTCTTGTCTCTCTCACCGAATCTTTTCTCTTTCTCTCCGTCCTTCTCTCTACTTCTAAAAATTAAAATCAGTTTTTAATTTCTGAGCTCTCTTATAAAAATTAAAACCTGAATCGAAAATGACGCTGTAGATCATTATTGGTGTATCCCTTTTGTCTGTTTCATTTACTCTTGTCTCTCTCACCGAATCTTTTCTCTTTCTCTCCGTCCTTCTTCTCTCTCTAAAACCATCCACTTCTCCCCATCATGGTGTTTTTGTGTTTCATTTATCTCTAGCTGACTTCTGTACTTAAAATTAAAACTAATTTCATAGCTGACTCTGTACCAGTGATCTAATTTCAACTAAGCTGAATCTTTTAGATCCATCCAGTTTTTTTTGTTACTCTCTCACAGAATTTTTCTCTTTCTCTCCGTCCTTCTCTCTGACTCTGTCATAAAACATGCCCAGAAAAGCCATAAGTTTTTCAGCTAATGACTCTGTATAAAATTAAAACAATTTCAACTAATCCTGAATCGAAAAGTCTGTAGATCATTATTGGTGTATCCTTTTGTCTGTTTCATTTACTCTTGTCTCTCTCACCGAATCTTTCTCTTTTCTCCGTCCTTCTCTCTACACTTCTCCCCGTCACATTTGTACATGCCAGAAAACCATCAGTTTTTGTGTTACTCTTCATAGCTGACTCTGTATAAAAATTAAAACTAATTTCAACTAATCCTGAATCGAAAATGACGGTGTAGATCATTATTGGTGTATCCTTTTTGTCTGTTTCATTTACTCTTGTCTCTCTCTTGAATCTTTTCTCTTTCTCTCCGTCCTTCTCTCTCTACACTTCTCCCCGTCACACATACGTACATGCCCAGAAAGCCATCAGTTTTTGTGTTCCTCTTCATAGCTGACTCTGTATAAAATTAAAACTAATTTCAAATAATCCTGAATCGAAAATGACGCTGTAGATCATTATTGGTGTATCCTTTTGTCTGTTTCATTTACTCTTGTCTCTCTCACCGAATCTTTTCTCTTTTCTCTCCGTCCTTCTCTCTACACTTCTCCCCGTCACACTCATACATTAAACTAACAAATAATCCTGCCCAGAAAAGCCATCAGTTTTTTGTGTTACTCTTCATCCCAGAAAGCAGTTTTTGACTCTGTAAAAATTAAAACTAATTTCAACTAATCCTGAATCAAAATGACGCTGTAGATCATTGTTTGTATCCTTTTGTCTGTTTCATTTACTCTTGTCTCTCTCTCTGAATCTTTTCTCTTTTTCTCCGTCCTTCTCTCTACACTTCTCCCCCGTCACACATACGTACACATGCCGAGAAAGCCATCAGGTTTTTGTGTTACTCTTCATAGCTGACTCTGTATAAAAGTAAAACTAATTTCAACTAATCCTGAATCGAAAATGACGGTGTAGATCATTATTGGTGTATCCTTTTGTCTGTTTCATTTTACTCTTGTCTCTCTCACCGAATCTTTTCTCTTTCTCTCCGTCCTTCTCTCTCTACACTTCTCCCCGTCCACATACGTACACATGCAGAAAAGCCATCAGTTTTTTGTTGCCTCTTCGCCTTTGACTCTGTATAAAATTAAACTAATTTCAACTAAACCTGAATCAAAATGACGGTGAATCATTATTGGTGTATCCTTTTGTCTGTTTCATTTACTCTTGTCTCTCTCACAGAATCTTTTCTTTCTCTCATCCTTCTCTCTCTACACTTCTCCCCGTCACACATACGTACATGCCCAGAAAGCCATCAGTTTTTTATTTACTCTTCTTCTGCTTGACTCTGTATAATTAAAACTAATTTCAACTAATCCTGAATCAAAATGACTTTGATCATTGTTGGTGTATTTTGTCTGTTTCATTTACTCTTGTCTCTCTCACAAAATCTTTTTCTTTCTCCGTCCTTCTCTCTACACTTCTCCCGTCACACATACGTACACATGCCCAGAAAGCCATCAGTTTTTTGTTTACTCTTCATAGCTGACTCTGTATAAAAATTAAAACTAATTTCAAATAAACCTGAATCGAAAATGACGCTGTAGTCATTATTGGTGTATCCTTTGTCTGTTTCATTTACTCTTGTCTCTCTCACCGAATCTTTTCTCTTTCTCAATCCTTCTCTCTCTACACTTCTCCCCGTACACACATGCCCAGAAAGCCATCAGTTTTTGTGTTACTCTTCTTGCGCTGACTCTGTATAAAATTAAACAATTTCAACTAATCCTGAATCAAAAATTACCCTTTGTTGATCATTATTGGTGTATCCTTTTTGTCTGTTTCATTTACTCTTGTCTCTCTCACCGAATCTTTTCTTTCTCTCTCTCCGTCCTTCTCTCTCTACACTTCTCCCCGTCCACATACATTACACATGCCCAGAAAGCCATCAGTTTTTGTGTTACTCTTCATAGCTGACTCTGTATAAAAATTAAAACTAATTTCAACTAATCCTGAATCAAAATGACGCTGTAGATCATTATTGGTGTATCCTTTTGTCTGTTTCATTTACTCTCTTGTCTCTCTCACCGAATCTTTTCTCTTTCTCCGTCCTTCTCTCTCTACACTTCTCCCCGTCACACATACACACACATGGCCAGAAAGCCATCAGTTTTTGTGTTACTCTTCATAGCTGACTCTGTATAAAATTAAAACTAATTTCAACTAATCCTGAATCAAAATTACAGTGTAGATCATTATTGGTGTATCCTTTTGTCTGTTTCATTTACTCTTGTCTCTCTCACCGAATCTTTTTTCTTTCTCTCCTTCCTTCTCTCTCTACTACTTCTCCCCGTCACATACAGTACCCAGAAAACCATCAGTTTTTGTGTTACTCTTCATAGCTGACTCTGTATAAAAAGTAAAACTAATTTCAACTAATCCTGAATCAAAAATGACGCTGTAGATCATTATTGGTGTATCCTTTTTGTCTGTTCATTTACTCTTGTCTCTCTCACCAGAATCTTTTCTCTTTCTCTCCGTCCTTCTCTCTCTACACTTCTCCCCGTCACATGCCATACACATGCCCAGAAAGCCATCAGTTTTGTGTGTTTACTCTTCATAGCTGACTCTGTATAAAAAGTAAAACTAATTTCAACTAATCCTGAATCAAAAATGACGCTGTAGATCATTATTGGTGTATCCTTTTGTCTGTTTCATTTACTCTTGTCTCTCTCTTGAAATCTTTTCTCTTTCTCTCCGTCCTTCTCTCTCTACTTCTCCCCGTCACACATTACACATCCCGAAAGCCATCAGTTTTTTGTGTTACTCTTCTAGCTGACTCTGTATAAAAATTAAACTAATTTTCAACTAAACCTGAATCGAAAATGACAGTGTTGATCTCATTATTGGTGTATCCTTTTGTCTGTTTCATTTACTCTTGTCTCTCTCACCAGATCTTTCTTTCTCTCCGTCCTTCTCTCTTACTTCTAAACATACGTACATGCCCAGAAAGCCATCAGTTTTTGTGTTACTCAACATAGCTGACTCTGTATAAAAAATTAACTAAAACCTGAATCGAAAATGACGCTGTAGATCATTATTGGTGTATCCTTTTTGTCTGTTTCATTTTACTCTTGTCTCTCTCTCACCGAATCTTTTCTCTTTCTCTCCGTCCTTCTCTCTCTACACTTCTCCCCGTCACACATACGTACACATGCCGAAAACCATCAGTTTTTGTGTTACTCTTCACTTGACTCTGTATAAAAATTAAAACTAATTTCCTTAATCCTGAATCGAAAATGACGCTGTAGATCATTATCCTTTGTATCCTTTTGTCTGTTTCATTTACTCTTGTCTCTCTCACCGAATCTTTTTCTCTTTCTCTCCGTCCTCTCTCTACACTTCTCCCCGTCACACATACGTACATGCCCAGAAAGCCATCAGTTTTGTGTTACTCTTCTGCTGACTCTGTATAAAATTAAAACTAATTTCAGCCTAATCCTGAATCGAAAATACGCTGTAGATCATTATTGGGTGTATCCTTTTGTCATTTCATTGACCTCTTGTCTCTCTCACCGAATCTTTTCTCTTTCTCTCCGTCCTTCTCTCTCTACACTTCTCCCCGTCACATACGTACACATGCCCAGAAAGCCATCAGTTTTTGTGTTACTCTTCAGAGCTGACTCTGTAAAAATTAAAACTAATTTCAACTTAATCCTGAATCGAAAATGACGCTGTAGATCATTATTGGTGTATCCTTTTGTCTGTTTCATTTACTCTTGTCTCTCTCACCGAATCTTTTCTCTTTCTCTCCGTCCTTCTCTCTACACTTCTCCCCGTCCACACATACGTACACATGAAAGCCATCAGTTTTTTGTATTTACTCTTCATAGCTGACTCTGTATAAAAATTAAAACTAATTTCAACCTAATCCTGAATCAAAATGACGCTGTAGATCATTATTGGTGTATCCTTTTGTCTGTTTGTTTTACTCTTGTCTCTTACCGAATTTTCTCTCTTTCTCTTTCTCTCCGTCCTTCTCTCTCTACTTCTCCCTAATCTCAATGGCCTTTTTGTAGATGTTATTGGTGTATCCTCTGTTTCATTTACTCATGTCTCCCAATCTTTTTCAGTTTTTGTGTTACTCTTCATTCTCTCTGAATAAAAATTTAAAACCTAAATTTCAACTAAACCTGTAGATATTGGTGTTGATCATTATTGGTGTATCCTTTGTCTGTTTCATTTACTCTTGTCTCTCTCACCAGATCTTTTCTCTTTTCTCCGTCCTTCTCTCTACACACTTCTCCCCGTCACACATACGTACATGCCCAGAAAGCCATCAGTTTTTGTGTTACTCTTCATAGCTGACTCTGTATAAAAATTAAAACTTAATTTTCAAATAATCCTGAATCGAAAAAAATTGATCATTTTTGTCTATTTCATTTACTCTGATCATTTTCTTTCTCTCCGTCCTTCTCTCCTTTTTGTCTGTTTCATTTATCATTCCTAATCCTGAATCAGAAAATCTGTGTCTCTCTCTTTTGTCTGTTTCATTTTCTCTTTCTCCATCCTCCTTCTCTCTCACTTCTCCCGTCACACATACATACCACATGCCCAGAAAGCCATCAGTTTTTGTGTTACTCTTCATAAGCTGACTCTGTATAAAATTAAAACTAATTTCAACTAAACCTGAATCAAAATTACGGTGTTGATCATTATTGGTGTATCCTTTTGTCTGTTTCATTTTACTCTTGTCTCTCTCACCAATCTTTTTCTCTTTCTCCGTCCTTCTCTCTCTACACTTCTCCCCGTCACACATACGCACACATGCCCAAAAGCCATCAGTTTTGTGTTACTCTTCATAGCTGACTCTGTATAAAATTAAAACTAATTTCAACTAAACCTGAATCAGAAAATGACAGTGTTGATCATTATTGGTGTATCCTTTGTCTGTTTCATTTACTCTTGTCTCTCTCACAGAATCTTTCTCTTTCTCTCCGTCCTTCTCTCTCTACACTTCTCCCCGTCACACATACGTACACATGCCAGAAAACCATCAGTTTTTCTGTTACTCTTCATAGCTGACTCTGTGCAAAATTAAAACTAATTTCAACTAAACCTGAATCGAAAATGACGGTGTAGATCATTATTGGTGTATCCTTTTGTCTGTTTCATTTACTCTTGTCTCTCTTGAATCTTTTCTCTTTCTCTTTGTCCTTCTCTCTCTACACTTCTCCCCGTCACATACGTACACATGCCCAGAAAGCCATCAGTTTTTTTGTGTTACTCTTCATAGCTGACTCTGTAAAAATTAAAATAATTTCAACTAATCCTGAATCAAAAATTACGCTGTAGATCATTATTGGTGTATCCTTTTGTCTGTTTCATTTACTCTTGTCTCTCTCACAGAATCTTTTCTCTTTCTCTCCGTCCTTCTCTCTCTACACTTCTCCCCGTCACACATACGTACACATGCCAGAAAGCCATCAGTTTTTGTGTTACTCTTCATAGCTGACTCTGTATAAAAAGTAAAACTAATTTCAACTAAACCTGAATCGAAAATGACGGTGTTGATCATTATTGGTGTATCCTTTTGTCTGTTTCATTTACTCTTGTCTCTCACCGAATCTTTTCTCTTTTCTCCGTCCTTCTCTCTCTGCCTTCTCCCCGTCACACATACATTACACATGCCCAGAAAGCCATCAGTTTTCTGTTTACTCTTCTGCTTGACTCTGTATAAAAATTAAAACTAATTTCAACTAATCCTGAATCAAGAAAATGGCCTGTAGATCATTGTTAGTGTATCCTTTGTCTGTTTCATTTACTCTTGTCTCTCTCACCGAATCTTTTCTCTTTCTCTCCGTCCTTCTCTCTCTGCTTCTCCCCGTCACACATACGCACATGGCCCGAAAACCATCAGTTTTGTGTTACTCTTCATAGCTGTCTCTGTATAAAAAATTAAAACTAATTTCAACTAATCCTGAATCGAAAATGACGCTGTAGATCATTGTTGGTGTATCCTTTTGTCTGTTTCATTTTACTCTTGTCTCTCTCCAGAATCTTTTCTCTTTCTCTCCTCCTTCTCTCTCTATGCGTACACATGCCCAGAAAGCCATCAGTTTTTGTGTTACTCTTCTAGCTGACTCTGAATAAAAATTAAAACTAATTTCAACTAAACCTGAATCGAAAATTACGGTGTTGATCATTATTGGTGTATCCTTTTGTCTGTTTCATTTACTCTTGTCTCTCTCTAGATCTTTTCTTTTTCTCCGTCCTTCTCTCTCTACACTTCTCCCCGTCACATGCATGCACATGCCCAGAAAAGCCATCAGTTTTTTGTATTTACTTGCTCTTGACTCTGTATAAAATAAAGAAAAAACTAATTTCAACTAATCCTGAATCGAAAATGGCCTTTGTAGATCATTATTGTGTATCCTTTTGTCTGTTTCATTTACTCTTGTCTCTCTCACCGAATCTTTTCTCTTTCTCTCCGTCCTTCTCTCTCTACACTTCTCCCCCGTCACACATACGTACACATGCCCAGAAAGCCACCATCAGTTTTTTTTGTGTTACTCTTCATAGCTGACTCTGAATAAAAAAATTAAAACTAATTTCAACTAAACCTGAATCAAAAATGACGCTGTTGATCATTATTGGTGTATCCTTTGTCTGTTTCATTTACTCTTGTCTCTCTCACCGAATCTTTTCTCTTTCTCTCCGTCCTTCTCTCTCTACACTTCTCCCCGTCACACATACGTACACATGCCCAGAAAAGCCATCAGTTTTTGTATTTACTCTTCATCTTTTCTCTTTTGTCCTTCTCTGTATAAAAATTAAAACTAATTTCAACTAAACCTGAATCGAAAAAATTACGAGGTTACGGTGTTGATCATTATTGGTGTATCCTTTTGTCTGTTTCATTTACTCTTGTCTCTCTCACAGAATCTTTTCTCTTTCTCTCCGTCCTTCTCTCTACACTTCTCCCCGTCACACATACGTACACATGCCCAGAAAGCCATCAGTTTTTTGTGTTACTCTTTAGCTGACTCTGTATAAAAAATTAAAACTAATTTCCTTAAACCTGAATCGAAAATGACAGTGTTTGATCATTATTGGTGTATCCTTTTGTCTGTTTCATTTACTCTTGTCTCTCTCACCGAATCTTTTCTCTTTCTCTCCGTCCTTCTCTCTACACTTCTCCCGTCACACATACGTACACATGCCCAGAAAGCCATCAGTTTTTGTGTTACTCTTCATAGCTCTGTATAAAAATTAAAACTAATTTCAACTAATCCTGAATCGAAAATGACGGTGTAGATCATTATTGGTGTATCCTTTTGTCTGTTCATTTACTCTTGTCTCTCTCACCGAATCTTTTCTCTTTCTCCGTCCTTCTCTCTCTACACTTCTCCCCCATACACACATACGAAAGCCATCATGTTACTCTTCATAGCTGACTCTGTATAAAATTAAAACTAATTTCAACTAAACCTGAATCGAAAATGACGCTGTAGATCATTAGCCATCATCTGTGGTGCCATCAGTTTTTGTGTTTACTCTTTTTGACTCTGTATTTAAACTAATTTCAACTAAACCTGAATGTCTCTCTCATTATTGGTGTATCCTTTTTTCTGTTCATTTAGTCTCTCTCACGAATCTTTTCTCTTTCTCCCGTCCTTCTCTCTCTACACTTCTCCCCGTCCACACACAAAACATCAGTTTTCTATTTACTCTTCATAGCTGACTGTGTAAAAATTGCAAAATAATTTCAACTAAACCTGAATCAGAAAATGACGCTGTAGATCATTATTGGTGTATCCTTTTGTCTATTTCATTTACTCTTGTCTCTCTCACCGAATCTTTTCTCTTTCTCTCCGTCCTTCTCTCTCTACACTTCTCCCCGTCACACATACGTACACATGCCCAGAAAAGCCATCAGTTTTTTGTGTTACTCTTCATAGCTGACTCTGAATAAAAATTAAAACTAATTTCAACCTAAACCTGGATCGAAAATTACAGTGTTGATCATTATTGGTGTATCCTTTTGTCTGTTTCATTTACTCTTGTCTCTCTCACCCGAATCTTTTCTCTTTCTCTCCGTCCTTCTCTCTCTACACTTCTCCCCCGTCCACATACGTACACATGCCCAAGCCATCAGTTTTTTTGTTACTCTTCATAGCTGACTCTGTATAAAAATTAAAACTAATTTCAACTAAACCTGAATGAAAATGACGCTGTAGATCATTATTGGTGTATCCTTTTGTCTGTTTCATTTACTCTTGTCTCTAAGTCTGAATCTTTTCTCTTTCTCGTCCTTCCTCTCTCTACACTTCTCCCCGTCACACATACATTACACATGCAAACAAAACCATCAGTTTTCTGTGTTACTCTTCATAGCTGACTCTGTGCAAAATTAAAACTTCTTTCAACTAAACCTGAATCGAAAATGACGCTGTAGATCATTATTGGTGTATCCTTTTGTCTGTTTTCATTTACTCTTGTCTCTCTCTTGAATCTTTTCTCTTTCTCTCCGTCCTTCTCTACACTTCTCCCCGTCACACATACGTACACATGCCCAGAAAGCCATCAGTTTTTGTGTTTACTCTTCATAGCTGACTCTGAATAAAATTAAAACTAATTTCAACTAAACCTGAATCTGAAAATTGGTGTTGATCATTATTGGTGTATCCTTTTGTCTGTTTCATTTACTCTTGTCTCTCTCACCGAATCTTTTCTCTTTCTCTCCGTCCTTCTCTCTCTACACTTCTCCCCGTCACACATACGTACACATGCCCAAGCCATCAGTTTTTGTGTACGCATAGCTGACTCTGTATAAAATTAAAACTAATTTCAGTCAAACCTGAATCGAAAATGACGCTTTGTAGATCATTATTGGTGTATCTTTTGTCTGTTTCATTTTACTCTTGTCTCTCTCACAGAATCTTTTCTCTTTCTCTCCGTCCTTCTCTCGACTTCTCCCCGTGACGCTGTACAAATCATTATTGTTACTCTTCATAGCTGACTCTGTGCAAAATTTTGTCTACTTTCAACTAAACCTGAATCTGAAAATGAATGTTCATTATTAGTGTATCCTTTTGTCTGTTTCATTTACTCTTGTCTCTCTCACGAATTTTTCTCTTTCTCTCATGTCCTTCTCTCTCTACACTTCTCCCCGTTGTGTTACATGCCCAGAAAGCCATCAGTTTTTTGTGTTACTCTTCATAGCTAACTCTGAATAAAAATTAAAACCTAATTTCAACTAAACCTGAATCGAAAATGACGGTGTAGATCATTATTGGCGTATCTTTTTGTCTGTTTCATTTATATTGTCTCTCTCACCCGAATCTTTCTCTTTCTCTCCGTCCTTCTCTCTACACTTTCTCCCCATGCGTCACACATACGCCCAGAAAGCCATCAGTTTTTTTGTGTTACTCTTCATAGCTGACTCTGTATAAAAATTAAAACTAATTTCAACTAAATCTGAATCGAAAATGACGCTGTAGATCATTATTGGTATCCTTTTGTCTGTTTCATTTACTCTTGTCTCTCTCACTGAATCTTTTCTCTTTTCTCTCCGTCCCTTCTCTCTCTACACTTCTCCCCGTCACACATACGTACACATGCCCAGAAAGCCATCAGTTTTTTTTGTGTTACTCTTCATAGCTGACTCTGTATAAAAATTAAAACTAATTTCAACTAAACCTGAATCGAAAAATGACGGTGTTGATCATTATTGGTGTATCCTTTTGTCTGTTTCATTTTACTCTTGTCTCTCTCACTGAATCTTTTCTCTTTTCTCGTCCTTCTCTCTCTACCTTCTCCCGTCATCTCATTATGCCCAGAAAGCCATCAGTTTTGCATTTACTCCCTGCTCGTCATTTCAACTAAATGAATCAGAAAGTGCAGTTGCAGATCATTATTATTGTATCCTTTTTGTCTGTTTCAACTCTTTTGTCTCTCTCAGAATCTTTTTTTTGTGTTACTTCTTCATAGCATGGCCAAAACCATCAGTTTTTTGTTACTCTTCTGTGACTCTAAAAATTAAAACTAATTTCAACTAAACCTGAATCGAAAATGACGGTGTAGATCATTATTGGGTGTATCCACTTTTTGTCTGTTTCATTTACTCTTGTCTCTCTCACCGAATCTTTCTCTTTCTCTCCTTCCTTCTCTCTCTACACTTCTCCCCGTCACACATACGGTACATGCCCAGAAAACCATCAGTTTTTCTGTTACTCTTCATAGCTGACTCTGTATAAAATTAAAACTAATTTCAACTAAACCTGAATCGAAAATTTTTTGTAGATCATTATTGGTGTATCCTTTTGTCTGTTTCATTTACTCTTGTCTCTCTCAGAAATCTTTCTCTTTCTCTTTCCTTCTCTCTCTACACTTCTAGCTCACACATACGTACAAAAGGGCTTTCCCAAGCCATCAGTTTTTTGTTTTACTCTTCATAGCTGACTCTGTATAAAAATTAAAACTAATTCAACTAATCCTGAATCGAAAAGACGCTGTGATCATTATTGGTGTATCCTTTTGTCTGTTTCATTTACTCTTGTCTCTCTCACCGAATCTTTTCTCTTTCTCTCCGTCCTTCTCTCTCTACACTTCTCCCCCGTCACACATACGTACACATGCCCAGAAAGCCATCAGTTTTTGTATTTACTCTCGAGTTGACTCTGTATAAAAATTAAAACTAATTTCAACTAATCCTGAATCGAAAATGACGCTGTAGATCATTATTGGTGTATCCTTTTGTCTGTTTCATTTACTCTTGTCTCTCTCTCCGAATCTTTTCTCTTTCTCCCCCTCCGTCCTTCTCTCTCTGACTCACTTCTCCCCGAATCGAAATGACGCTGTAGATCCACATACAATACACTCTTTTCTCTCTCCGAATTTTTTCTCTTTTTCTCTCCGTCCCCAGAAAGCCATCAGTTTTTGTGTTACTCTTCATAGCTGACTCTGTATAAAAATTTCAAAACCTGAATCGAAAATTTCAACTAATCCTGAATCGAACTCTTGTCTCTCACCGAATCTTTTCTTTCTCTCTGTAGATCATTATTGGTGTACACATCCTTTTGTCTGTTTCATTTACTCTTGTCTCTCTTATCCTGAATCTTTTCTCTTTCATCTCGTTTCATTTCCTTGTCTCTCTCACTGAACTTTTCTCCCCGTCACACTTCTCCCCTGTCACACATGCCACATGCCCAGAAAACCATCAGTTTTTTGTGTTACTCTTCATAGCTGACTCTGTATAAAATTAAAACTAATTTCAACTAATCCTGAATCGAAAAATGACAGTGTAGATCATTATTGGTGTATCCTTTTGTCTGTTTCATTTACTCTTGTCTCTCTCACCCGAATCTTTTCTCTTTTTCTCTCGTCCTTCTCTCTCTACACTTCTCCCCGTCACACATACGTACACATGCCCAAAAATCCATCAGTTTTTGTGTTACTCTTTCATCAAACCTGACTCTGTATAAAAAATGCATCCTTTTGTCTGTTTCAAACTAATTTCAACTAATCCTGAATCAGAAAATGAGTGACTGTAGATCAAATTATTGGTGTATCCTTTTGTCTGTTTCATTTACTCTTGTCTCTCTCACCGAATCTTTTCTCTTTTCTCCGTCCTTCTCTCTCTACACTTCTCCCGTCACACATACGCACACATGCCCAGAAAGCCATCAGTTTTTGTGTTACTCTTCATAGCTGACTCTGTATAAAATTAAAACTAATTTCAACTAAACCTGAATCAAAATGACGCTGTAGATCATTATTGGTGTATCCTTTTGTCTGTTTCATTTACTCTTGTCTCTCTCACCGAATCTTTTCTCTTTCTCTCCGTCTTCTCTCTCTACACTTCTCCCCGTCACACATACGTACACATGCCCAGAAAGCCATCAGTTTTTGTATTTACTCTTCATAGCTGACTCTGTATAAAAATTAAAACTAATTTCAACTAATCCTGAATCGAAAATGACGCTGTAGATCATTATTGGTGTATCCTTTTGTCTGTTTCATTTACTCTTGTCTCTCTCACCGAATCTTTTCTCTTTCTCCGTCCTTCTCTCTACACTTCTCCCTCCCGTCAGTTTTCACATACGTTTAACATGCCCAGAAATCCTTTTGTCCACTCTTGTCTCTCTCAGTTTTTGTGTTACTCTTCATAGCTGACTCTGTATAAAAATTAAAACTAATTTCAACTAATCCTGAATCGAAAATGACTTTGTAGATCATTATTGGTGTATCCTTTTGTCTGTTTCATTTTACTCTTGTCTCTCTCACCGAATCTTTTTCTCTTTCTCTTCCTTCTCTCGTACACTTCTCCCCTCACTCTACATTCTGCCCCGAAAGCCATCAGTTTTTTGTTACTCTTCATAGCTGACTCTGTATAAAAATTAAAACTAATTTCAACTAAATCCTGAATCGAAAATGACGCTGTAGATCATTATTGGGTGTATCCTTTTGTCTGTTTCATTTACTCATCTCTCACCGAATCTTTTCTCTTTTCTTGTCCTTCTCTCTACTTCTCCCGTGTCACACATACGTACACATGCCCCAGAAAGCCATCAGTTTTTGTATTTACTCTTCATAGCTGACTCTATAAAATTAAAACTAATTTCAACTAAACCTGAATCGAAAATGACGCTGTAGATCATTATTGGTGTATCCTTTTGTCTGTTTCATTTACTCTTGTCTCTCTCACCGAATCTTTTCTTTTCTCTCCGTCCTTCTCTCTCTACACTTCTCCCCGTCACACATACGTACACATGCCCAGAAAGCCATCAGTTTTTGTGTTACTCTTCATAGCTGACTCTGTATAAAATTAAAACTAATTTCAACTAAACCTGAATCGAAAATGACGCTGTAGATCATTATTGGTGTATCCTTTTGTCTGTTTCATTTTACTCTTGTCTCTCTCCCCGAATCTTTTCTCTTTCTCTCCGTCCTTCTCTCTACACTTCTCCCCGTCACACATACGTACACATGCCCAGAAAGCCATCAGTTTTTTTGTGTTACTCTTCATAGCTGACTCTGTATAAAATTAAAACTAATTTCAACTAATCCTGAATCGAAAATGACGCTGTTGATCATTATTGGTGTATCCTTTTGTCTGTTTCATTTACTCTTGTCTCTCTCACCGAATCTTTTCTCTTTCTCTCCGTCCTTCTCTCTCTACACTTCTCCCCGTCACACATACGCACATGCCCAGAAAGCCATCAGTTTTTGTATTTACTCTTCATAGCTGACTCTGTATAAAAAATTAAAAACTAATTTCAACTAATCCTGAATCGAAAATGACGTTGTAGATCATTATTGGTGTATCCTTTTGTCTGTTTCATTTACTCTTGTCTCTCTCACCGAATCTTTTCTCTTTCTCTCCGTCCTTCTCTCTACACTTCTCCCCGTCACACATACGTACACATGCCCAGAAAGCCATCAGTTTTCTGTTACTCTTCATAGCTGACTCTGTATAAAAATTAAAACTAATTTCAACTAAACCTGAATCGAAAATGACGCTGTAGATCATTATTGGTGTATCCTTTTGTCTGTTTTCATTTACTCTTGTCTCTCTCACCGAATCTTTTCTCTTTCTCTCCGTCCTTCTCTCTCTACACTTCTCCCCGTCACACATACGTACACATGCCCAGAAAGCCATCAGTTTTTTGTGTTACTCTTCATAGCTGACTCTGTATAAAAATTAAAACTAATTTCAACTAATCCTGAATCGAAAATGACGCTGTAGATCATTATTGGTGTATCCTTTTGTCTGTTTCATTTACTCTTGTCTCTCTCACCGAATCTTTTTCTCTTTCTCTCCGTCCTTCTCTCTACACTTCTCCCTGTCACACACATACGTACACATGCCCAGAAAGCCATCAGTTTTTTTGTGTTACTCTTCATAGTTTTTTGACTCTGTATAAAAAAAAAATTTCAAAACTAATTTCAACTAATCCTGAATCGAAAATGACGCTGTAGATCATTATTGGTGTATCTTTTTGTCTGTTTCATTTGAATCTCTTGTCTCTCTCACTGAATCTTTTCTCTTTCTCTTTCTCCGTCCTTCTCTCTCTACACTTCTCCCCGTCACACATACGTACACATGCCCAGAAAGCCATCAGTTTTTTGTGTTACTCTTCATAGCTGACTCTGTATAAAAATTAAAACTAATTTCAACTAATCCTGAATCGAAAAATGACGCTGTAGATCATTATTGGTGTATCCTTTTGTCTGTTTCATTTACTCTTGTCTCTCTCACCGAATCTTTTCTCTTTCTCTCCTTCTCTCTCTCTACACTTCTCCCCGTCACACATACACACACATGCCCAGAAAACCATCAGTTTTGTGTTACTCTTCATAGCTGACTCTGTGCAAAATTAAAAACTAATTTCAACCCCTAAATCCTGAATCGAAAATGACGCTGTAGATCATTATTGGTGTATCCTTTTGTCTGTTTCATTTACTCTTTGTCTCTCACCGAATCTTTTCTCTTTCTCTCCGTCCTTCTCTCTCTACACTTCTCCCGTCACACATACGTACACATGCCCAGAAAGCCATCAGTTTTTTGTGTTACTCTTCATAGCTGACTCTGTATAACTTAAACTAATTTCAACTAATCCTAAAATTACGCTGTAAATTATTGGTGTATTTCATTTACTCTTGTCTCTCTCTAATCCTGAATCATCACACATACGTAAAATGCCCAAGCCATCAGTTTTTTGTGTTACTCTTCTGTACTCTGATTTCATTAATTGGTGTATCCATTTTTGTCTGTTTCATTTACTCTTGTCTCTCTCACCAGATCTTTTCTTTTCTCTCCGTCCTTCTCTCTACACTTCTTGTCACACATACGTACACATGCCCAGAAAGCCATCAGTTTTTTGTGTTACTCTTCATAGCTGTACTCTGTTTGTATAAAATTAAAACTGGCCCACAAAACCAATTTCAACTAATCCTGAATCGAAATCCTGACGAAAATGACTTTGTAGATCATTATTGGTGTATCCTTTTGTCTGTTTCATTTACTCTTGTCTCTCTCACCGAATCTTTTCTCTTTCTCCGTCCCTCTCTCTACACTTCTCTCATCTACACATGCCCAGAAAGCCATCAGTTTTTGTGTTACTCCATAGCTGACTCTGTACAAAATTAAAATACGTAATCCTGAATCACGCCCAGATCATTAGTATCCATCTGTTTTTGTCTCTCTCACCGAATCTTTTCTCTTTCTCTCCGTCCTTCTGACACTTCTGTATAAACATGCCCAGAAAACAGTTTTTGTGTTAATTTCATAACTCTAAAATCTAATTTGAATCCTGAAAAATGACGCTGTAGATCATTATTGGTGTATCCTTTTGTCTGTTTTCATTTACTCTTGTCTCTCTCACCGAATCTTTTCTCTTTCTCTCCGTCTCTCTCTCTCTCTACACTTCTCCCTGTCACACATACTAATCCTACACATGCCCAGAAAGCCATCAGAATCTTTTCTCTTTTTGTGTTACTTCTTCATAGCTGACTCTGTATAAAAATTAAAACTAATTTCAACTAATCCTGAATCAAAATGACGCTGTAGATCATTATTGGTGTATCCTTTTGTCTGTTTCATTTTTTGTCTCTCTCACTGAATCTTTTCATTTACTCCTTCTCTCTCTCACCGAATCTTTTCTCTTTCTCTCCGTCCTTTCTCTCTAAAACTAATTTCCCCGTCGAAATGATTGTAGGATCATACGTTTATTTACTCTTGCTCAGAATCTTTCTTTCTCTCCATCCGTTTTTTTGAAAGCCATCAGTTTTTCAGTCTTCTGACTCTGTATAAAAATTAAAACTAATTTCAACTAATCCTGAATCGAAAATGACGCTGTAGATCATTATTGGTGTATCCTTTTGTCTGTTTCATTTACTCTTGTCTCTCTCACCGAATCTTTTCTCTTTCTCTCCGTCCTTCTCTCTCTACACTTCTCCCCGTCACATACGTACACATGCCCAGAAAGCCATCAGTTTTTGTGTTACTCTTCATAGCTGACTCTGTATAAAAAATTAAAACTAATTTCAACTAATCCTGAATCGAAAATGACGCTGTAGATCATTATTGGTGTATCCTTTTGTCTGTTTCATTTACTCTTGTCTCTCTCACCGAATCTTTTCTCTTTCTCCGTCCTTCTCTCTCTACACTTCTCCCCGTCACATACGTACACATGCCCAGAAAAGCCATCAGTTTTTTTGTGTTACTCTTCATAGCTGACTCTGTATAAAAAATTAAAACTAATTTCAACTAATCCTGAATCGAAAATGACGCTGTAGATCATTATTGGTGTATCCTTTTGTCTGTTTCATTTACTCTTGTCTCTCTCACCGAATCTTTTTTCTCTTTCTCTCCGTCCTTCTCTCTCTACTTCTCCCCGTCACACATACTAATTACACATGCCCATGGCTGTAGCCATCAGTTTTGTGTTACTCTTCATAGCTGACTCTGTATAAAAATTAAAACTAATTTCAACTAATCCTGAATCAAAAATGACGCTGTAGATCATTATTGGTGTATCCTTTTGTCTGTTTCATTTACTCTTGTCTCTCTCACCGAATCTTTCTCTTTCTCTCCGTCCTTCTCTCTCTCTTCTACACTTCTCCATCAGTTTTTATTTGTCTCTTCATAGCTGACTGTATAAAACACTAATTTGCTAATCCTGAAGAAAGCCATCAGTTTTTTTGTCTGTTTACTCTTGTCTCTTCGAATCTTTTCTCTTTCTGACTTCTGTATAAAAGCCATCAGTTTTTTTGTGTTTACTCTTCAAACTCTAATTTCAACTAATCCTGAATGAGAAAATGACGCTGTAGATCATTATTGGTGTATCCTTTTGTCTGTTTCATTTACTCTTGTCTCTCTCACCGAATCTTTCTCTTTCTCTCCGTCCTTCTCTCTCTACACTTCTCCCCGTCACATACGTACACATGCCCAGAAAGCCATCAGTTTTTGTGTTACTCTTCATAGCTGACTCTGTATAAAATTAAAACTAATTTCAACTAATCCTGAATCGAAAATGACGCTGTAGATCATTATTGGTGTATCCTTTTTGTCTGTTTCATTTACTCTTGTCTCTCTCACCGAATCTTTTCTCTTTCTCCGTCCTTCTGTCCTTCTCTCTCTAGCCATCAGTTTTGTGTTACTCCCTGACTCTGTATAAAATTAAAACTAATTTCCAACTAATCCTGAATCAAAATACGTAGATCACATGCCTGTTTCATTACTCTTGTCTCTCTCTTGAATCTTTCTCTTTTTCTCCGTCCTTCTCTCATCACTTTTTTACGTACATGCCCAGAAAAGCCATCAGTTTTGTGTTGCTCATAGCTGACTCTGTATAAAATTAAAACTAATTTCAACTAATCCTGAATCGAAAATGACGCTGTAGATCATTATTGGTGTATCCTTTTGTCTGTTTCATTTACTCTTGTCTCTCTCACCGAATCTTTTCTCTTTCTCTCCGTCCTTCTCTCTCTACACTTCTCCCGTCACACATACGTACACATGCCCAGAAAGCCATCGGTTTTTGTGTTACTCTTCATAGCTGACTCTGTATAAAAATAAAACTAATTTCAACTAATCCTGAATCGAAAAATGACGCTGTAGATCATTATTTTGTATCCTTTTGTCTGTTTCATTTACTCTTGTCTCTCTCACCGAATCTTTTCTCTTTCTCTCCGTCCTTCTCTCTCTACACTTCTCCCATCACACATACGTACACATGCCCAGAAAGCCATCAGTTTTTTGTGTTTACTCTTCATAGCTGACTCTGTATAAAAATTAAAACTAATTTCAACTAATCCTGAATCGAAAATGACGCTGTAGATCATTATTGGTGTATCCTTTTTGTCTGTTTCATTTTTACTCTTGTCTCTCTCCAGATCTTTTTCTCTTTTCTCTCCGTCCTTCTCTCTCTACACTTCTCCCCGTCACACATACACACATGCCCAGAAAGCCATCAGTTTTTGTGTTACTCTTCATAGCTGACTCTGTATAAAATTAAAACTAATTTCAACTAATCCTGAATCGAAAATGACGCTGTAGATCATTATTGGTGTATCCTTTTTGTCTGTTTTGTTTACTCTTGTCTCTCTCACCGAATCTTTTCTCTTTCTCTCCGTCCTTCTCTCTCTACACTTCTCCCCGTCACACATACGTACACATGCCCAGAAAGCCATCAGTTTTTTGTGTTACTCTTCATAGCTGACTCTGTATAAAAATTAAAACTAATTTCAACTAATCCTGAATCGAAAATGACGCTGTAGATCATTATTGGTGTATCCTTTGTCTATTTCATTTACTCTTGTCTCTCTCTCACCGAATCTTTTCTCTTTCTCTCCGTCCTTCTCTCTCTACACTTCTCCCGTCACACATACGTACACATGCCCAGAAAGCCATCAGTTTTTGTGTTACTCTTTCATAGCTGACTCTGTATATAAAAATTAAAAACTAATTTCAACTAATCCTGAATCGAAAGGCGGTGTATCCTTTTATTGATCATTATTGGTGTATCCTTTTTGTCTGTTTCATTTACTCTTGTCTCTCTCACCGAATCTTTTCTCTTTCTCTCCGTCCTTCTCTCTCTACTTCTCCCGTCACACATACGTACACATGCCCAGAAAGCCATCAGTTTTTGTGTTACTCTTCATAGCTGACTCTGTATAAAATTAAAACTAATTTCAACTAATCCTGAATCGAAAATGACGCTGTAGATCATTATCCTTTGTATCCTTTTTGTTTTTCATTTTACTCTTGTCTCTCTCACCGAATCTTTTCTCTTTCTCTCCGTCCTTCTCTCTCTACACTTCTCCCGTCACACATACGTACACATGCAGAAAGCCATCAGTTTTTTGTGTTACTCTTCATAGCTGACTCTGTATAAAAATTAAAACTAATTTCAACTAATCCTGAATCGAAAATGACGCTGTAGATCATTATTGGTGTATCCTTTTGTCTGTTTCATTTACTCTTGTCTCTCTCACTGAATCTTTTCTTTCTCTCAAGTCCTCTCTCTCTACACTTCTCCCCCGTCACACATACGTACACATGCCCAGAAAGCCATCAGTTTTTGTGTTACTCTTCATAGCTGACTCTGTATAAAAATTAAAACTAATTTCAACTAATCCTGAATCAAAAAATGATCATTTTGGTGTATTTGTCTGTAGATCATTATTGGTGTATCCTTTTTGTCCTTTTTGTGTCATTCATTTACTCTTGTCTCTCTCACCGATTGGTGTATCTTTTTCTCTTTCTCTCTCTCTCCTTCTTTCTCTCCGTCCTCTCCCGTCACACATACATTACACATACCCAGAAAGCCATCAGTTTTTTGTGTTACTCTTCATAGCTGACTCTGTATAAAAATTAAAACTAATTTCAACTAATCCTGAATCGAAAATGACTTTGTTGATCATTATTGGTGTATCCTTTTGTCTGTTTCATTTACTCTTGTCTCTCTCACCGAATCTTTCTCTTTCTCTCCGTCCTTCTCTCTCTACTTCTCCCCGTCACACATACGTACACATGCCCAGAAAGCCATCAGTTTTTTGTGTTACTCTTCATAGCTGACTCTGTATAAAAATTAAAACTAATTTCAAATAATCCTGAATCAAAATGACGCTGTAGATCATTATTGGTGTATCCTTTTTGTCTGTTTCATTTACTCTTGTCTCTCTCACCGAATCTTTTCTCTTTCTCTCCGTCCTTCTCTCTCTACACTTCTCCCCGTCACACATGCCGAACACCATCAGTTTTTTGTTTTTGTGTTCATGACTCTCTTCCACTCTGTATAAAAATTAAAACTAAAAACTAATTTCAACTAAATCCTGAAAAGCTGTAGATCATCAGTTTTTTGTCTGTTTCATTTACTCTTGTTCTCTAGCTGATCTTTTCTCTCTAAAATTAAAACATAATTTCAAGCCATAATCCTGAATCGAAAATGACGCTTTAGAACCTGAATTATTGGTGTTGATCCTTTTGTCTGTTTCATTTTACTCTTGTCTCTCTCTTGAATCTTTTCTCTTTCTCTCCCGTCCTTCTCTCTCTACACTTCTCCCCGTCACACATACGTACACATGCCCAGAAAGCCATCAGTTTTTTGTGTTACTCTTCATAGCTGACTCTGTATAAAAATTAAAACTAATTTCAACTAATCCTGAATCGAAAATGACGCTGTAGATCATTATTGGTGTATCCTTTTGTCTGTTTCATTTTACTCTTGTCTCTCTCACCGAATCTTTTCTCTTTCTCTCCGTCCTTCTCTCTCTACACTTCTCCCCGTCACACATACGTACACATGCCCAGAAAGCCATCAGTTTTTTTGTTACTCTTCATAGCTGACTCTGTATAAAAATTAAAACTAATTTCAACTAATCCTGAATCGAAAATGACGGTGTAGATCATTATTGGTGTATCCTTTTGTCTGTTTCATTTACTCTTGTCTCTCTCTCTTTTCTCTTTCTCTCCTTCCTCTCTCTACACTTCTCCCCGTCACACATACGTACACATGCCAGAAAAGCCATCAGTTTTGTGTTACTCTTCATAGCTGACTCTGTATAAAAATTAAAACTAATTTTCAACTAATCCTGAATCAAAATGACTGTAGATCATTATTGGTGTATCCTTTTGTCTGTTTCATTTACTCTTGTCTCTCACCGAATCTTTTTCTCTTTCTCTCCGTCCTTCTCTCTTACACTTCTCCCGTCACACATACGTCATGCCCAGAAAGCCATCAGTTTTTTTGTGTTACTCTTCATAGCTGACTCTGTATAAAAATTAAAACTAATTTCAACTAAACCTGAATCGAAAATGACGCTGTAGATCATTATTGGTGTATCCTTTTGTCTGTTTCATTTACTCTTGTCTCTCTCACCGAATCTTTTCTCTTTCTCTCCGTCCTTCTCTCTCTACACTTCTCCCCGTCACACATATCCTTTGTCGTACACATGTCCTTCTCTCCAGAAATTACCATCAGCCATTTTTTGTGTTACTCTTCATAGCTGACTCTGTATAAAAATTAAAACTAATTTCAAATAAACCTGAATCGAAAATGACGCGCTGTAGATCATTATTGGTGTATCCTTTTGTCTGTTTCATTTACTCTTGTCTCTCTCTGAATCTTTTCTCTTTCTCTCCGTCCTTCTCTCTCTACACTTCTCCCCGTCACACATACGCACACATGCCCAGAAAGCCATCAGTTTTTGTGTTACTCTTCATAGCTGACTCTGTATAAAAATTAAAACTAATTTCAACTAATCCTGAATCGAAAATGACGCTGTAGATCATTATTGGTGTATCCTTTTGTCTGTTTCATTTTACTCTTGTCTCTCTCACCGAATCTTTTCTCTTTCTCTCCGTCCTTCTCTCTCTACTCCCCTTCTCCCCGTCACACTCTGTATACGTAAAACTAATTTCCCAGAAAGCCATCAGTTTTTGTTTGTTACTCTTCTCTAGCTGACTCTGTCCTTCTCTATAAAAATTAAAACTAGTTTTTGTGTTTTCTTTTCAACTAAAACTAATTTCCTGAATCTGAAAAATTACGGTGTAGATCATTATTGGTGTATCCTTTTTGTCTGTTTCATTTACTCTTGTCTCTCTCACCGAATCTTTTCTCTTTCTCTCCGTCCTTCTCTCTCTACACTTCTCCCCGTCACACATACGTACACATGCCCACAGAAAGCCATCAGTTTTTTGTGTTACTCTTCATAGCTGACTCTGTATAAAAATTAAAACTAATTTCAACTAAACCTGAATCAGAAAATGACGCTGTAGATCATTATTGGTGTATCCTGTTTCATTTGTCTGTTTCACCGAATCTTTTCTCTTTCTCGTCCTTCTCTCTCTCTCTCTCATTGCCTAAAACCATCAGTTTTTTTCTCTTTCTCTCTCGCAAAATTCCTTCTCTAAACCTGAATCTACACTTCTCTGTTTCCTCTTGTCTCTCTCTCACCGAATTTTCTCTTTCTCTCCGTCCTTCTCTCTCACTTCTACACATGCCCAGAAAGCCATCAGTTTTTTGTGTTACTCTTCATAGCTGACTCTGTATAAAAATTAAAACTAATTTCAACTAAACCTGAATCGAAAATGACGGTGTAGATCATTATTGGTGTATCCTTTTGTCTGTTTCATTTACTCTTGTCTCTCTCACCGAATCTTTTCTCTTTCTCTCCGTCCTTCTCTCTCTACACTTCTCCCCGTCACACATACGTACACATGCCCAGAAAGCCATCAGTTTTTGTGTTACTCTTCATAGCTGACTCTGTATAAAAATTAAAACTAATTTCAACTAATCCTGAATCGAAAATGACGCTGTAGATCATTATTGGTGTATCCTTTTGTCTGTTTCATTTACTCTTGTCTCTCTCACGAATCTTTTCTCTTTCTCTCCGTCCTTCTCTCTCTACACTTCTCCCCGTCACACATACGTACACATGCCCAGACTCTTCAAGACTCCATTTCTAAAGTTTTTGATCATTATTGTTCCTTTGTCTGTTTTCATTTACTCTTGTCTCTCTGACTCTGTATCACACATAAAAAAATCAGTTTTTTAAAAGCTAATTTAAAACTACTTTCCTGAATCCGAAAATGACGCTGTAGATCATTATTGGTGTATCCTTTTGTCTGTTTCATTTACTCTTGTCTCTCTCACCGAATCTTTTTCTCTTTCTCCGTCCTTCTCTCTACACTTCTCCCCGTCACACATACGTACACATGCCCAGAAAGCCATCAGTTTTTGTGTTACTCTTCATAGCTGACTCTGTATAAAAATTAAAACTAATTTCAACTAAACCTGAATCGAAAATTACGGTGTTGATCATTATTGGTGTATCCTTTTGTCTGTTTCATTTACTCTTGTCTCTCTCACCGAATCTTTTCTCTTTCTCTCCGTCCTCTCTCTCTACACTTCTCCCCGTCACACATACGTACACATGCCCAGAAAACCATCAGTTTTTGTGTTACTCTTCATAGCTGACTCTGTATAAAAATTAAAACTAATTTCAACTAAACCTGAATAGAAATGACGCTGTAGATCATTATTGGTGTATCCTTTTGTCTGTTTCATTTACTCTTGTCTCTCTCACAGAATCTTTTCTCTTTTTCTCCGTCCTTTCTCTCTACACTTCTCCCCGTCACACATACGTAAAACACATGCCCAGAAAGCCATCAGTTTTTTGTGTTACTCTTCATAGCTGACTCTGTAAAAATTAAAACTAATTTCAACTAATCCTGAATCGAAAAATGACGCTGTAGATCATTATTGGTGTATCCTTTTGTCTGTTTCATTTACTCTTGTCTCTCTCACCGAATCTTTTCTCTTTCTCTCCGTCCTTCTCTCTCTACACTTCTCCCCGTCACACATACGTACACATGCCCAGAAAGCCATCAGTTTTTTTTGTGTTACTCTTCATAGCTGACTCTGTATAAAAATTAAAACTAATTTCAACTAATCCTGAATCGAAAATGACGCTGTAGATCATTATTGGTGTATCCTTTTGTCTGTTTCATTTACTCTTGTCTCTCTCACCGAATCTTTTCTCTTTCTCTCCGTCCTTCTCTCTACACTTCTCCCCGTACGTACACATGCTCCCATCAGTTTTTGTGTTACTCTTCATAGCTGACTCTGTATAAAAATTAAAACTAATTTCAACTAATCCTGAATCGAAAATGACGCTGTAGATCATTATTGGTGTATCCTTTTGTCTGTTTCATTTACTCTTGTCTCTCTTCACCGAATCTTTTCTCTTTCTCTGTCCTCTCTCTCTACACTTCTCCCCGTCACACATACGTACACACATGCCAGAAAGCCATCAGTTTTTGTGTTACTCTTCATAGCTGACTCTGTATAAAAATTAAAACTAATTTCAACTAAACCTGAATCGAAAATGACGCTGTAGATCATTATTGGTGTATCCTTTTGTCTGTTTCATTTACTCTTGTCTCTCTCACTGAATCTTTTCTTTTCTCTCCGTCCTCTCTCTCTCTACACTTCTCCCCGTCACACATACGTACACATGCCCAGAAAGCCATCAGTTTTTTGTGTTACTCTTCATAGCTGACTCTGTATAAAAATTAAAACTAATTTCAACTAAACCTGAATCGAAAATGACGCTGTAGATCATTATTGGTGTATCCTTTTGTCTGTTTCATTTACTCTTGTCTCTCTCACCGAATCTTTTCTCTTTCTCTCCGTCCTTCTCTCTCTACACTTCTCCCCGTCACACATAGTTTTCTGTTACTCTTCACACATGCCCAGAAAACCATCAGTATTTTTTGTGTTACTCTCTTCATAGCTGACTCTGAATAAAAATTAAAACTAATTTCAACTAAACCTGAATCGAAAATGACGGTGTAGATCATTATTGGTGTATCCTTTTTGTCTGTTTCATTTACTCTTGTCTCTCTCACCGAATCTTTTCTCTTTCTCCGTCCTTCTCTCTCTCTTCTCCCCGTCACACATACGTCTCCCCAGTTTTTTTGTATTTACTCTTCATAGCTGACTCTGTACATTAAAACTAATTTCAACTAAACCTGAATCGAAAATGACGCTGTAGATCATTATTGGTGTATCCTTTTGTCTGTTTCACTCTTGTCTCTCTCGAATCTTTTCTCTTTCTCTCCGTCCTTCTCTCTCTACACTTCTTTTGTATTTGCTCTTCATAGCTGACTCTGTATAAGTTTTAAACTAATTTCATAGCTAAACCTGAATCGAGTCTTTTCTCTTTCTTCTCTTTCTTCTCCCCGTCACACCTTTCTCTCTCTCAGTTTTTGTGTTCTCCCCTGACTCATATAAATGACAACTAAACCTGAATCGAAAATGACGCTGTAGATCATTATTGGTGTATCCTTTTTTGTCTGTTTCATTTACTCTTGTCTCTCTCACCGAATCTTTTTTTAAACCTGAATCTTTCTCTCCGTCCTTCTCTCTACACTTCTCCCCGTCACACATACGTACACATGCCCAGAAAGCCATCAGTTTTTTGTGTTACTCTTCATAGCTGACTCTGTATAAAAATTAAAACTAATTTCAACTAAACCTGAATCGAAAATGACGCTGTAGATCATTATTGGTGTATCCTTTTGTCTGTTTCATTTACTCTTGTCTCTCTCACCGAATCTTTTCTCTTTCTCTCCGTCCTTCTCTCTCTACACTTCTCCCCGTCACACATACGTACACATGCCCAGAAAGCCATCAGTTTTTTGTGTTACTCTTCATAGCTGACTCTGTATAAAAATTAAAACTAATTTCAACTAAACCTGAATCGAAAATGACGCTGTAGATCATTATTGGTGTATCCTTTTGTCTGTTTCATTTACTCTTGTCTCTCTCACCGAATCTTTTCTCTTTCTCCGTCCTTCTCTCTACACTTCTCCCCGTCACACATACATACACATGCCCAGAAAGCCATCAGTTTTTTTGTGTTACTCTTCATAGCTGACTCTGTATAAAAATTAAAACTAATTTCTTATCCTAAACCTGAATCGAAAATGACGCTGTAGATCATTATTGGTGTATCCTTTGTCTGTTTCATTTACTCTTGTCTCTCTCCACGAATCTTTTCTCTTTCTCTCCGTCCTTCTCTCTCTACACTTCTCCCGTCACACATACGTACACATGCCCAGAAAGCCATCAGTTTTTGTGTTACTCTTCATAGCTGACTCTGTATAAAAATTAAAACTAATTTCAACTAAACCTGAATCGAAAATGACGCTGTAGATCATTATTGGTGTATCCTTTTGTCTGTTTCATTTACTCTTGTCTCTCTCACCGAATCTTTTCTCTTTCTCCGTCCTTCTCTCTCTACACTTCTCCCCGTCACACATACGCACACATGCCCAGAAAGCCATCAGTTTTTGTGTTACTCTTCATAGCTGACTCTGTATAAAAATTAAAACTACTTTCAACTAAACCTGAATCGAAAATGACGCTGTAGATCATTATTGGTGTATCCTTTTGTCTGTTTCATTTACTCTTGTCTCTCTCACCGAATCTTTTCTCTTTCTCTCCGTCCTTCTCTCTCTACACTTCTCCCCGTCACACATACGTACACATGCCCAGAAAGCCATCAGTTTTTTGTGTTACTCTTCATAGCTGACTCTGTATAAAAATTAAAACTAATTTCAACTAAACCTGAATCGAAAATTACGGTGTTGATCATTATTGGTGTATCCTTTTGTCTGTTTCATTTACTCTTGTCTCTCTCACCGAATCTTTTCTCTTTCTCTCCGTCCTTCTCTCTCTACACTTCTCCCCGTCACACATACGAACACATGCCCAGAAAGCCATCAGTTTTTTGTGTTACTCTTCATAGCTGACTCTGTATAAAAATTAAAACTAATTTCAACTAAACCTGAATCGAAAATGACGCTGTAGATCATTATTGGTGTATCCTTTTGTCTGTTTCATTTACTCTTGTCTCTCTCACCGAATCTTTTCTCTTTCTCTCCGTCCTTCTCTCTCTACACTTCTCCCCGTCACACATACGCACACATGGCCACAAAACCATCAGTTTTCTGTTACTCTTCATAGCTGACTCTGTGCAAAATTAAAACTAATTTCAACTAAACCTGAATCGAAAATGACGCTGTAGATCATTATTGGTGTATCCTTTTGTCTGTTTCATTTACTCTTGTCTCTCTCACCGAATCTTTTCTCTTTCTCTCCGTTTCTCTCTCTACACTTCTCCCCGTCACACATACGTACACATGCCCAGAAAGCCATCAGTTTTTGTGTTACTCTTCAGCTGACTCTGAATAAAAAATTAAAACTAATTTCAACTAAACCTGAATCGAAAATTAATTGTTGAAAACTTCTTAAAACTGCCCAAACCATCAGTTTTTTCAACTTAATCCTGAATCTGTATAAAATGACTAATTTGTAGATCATTATTGGTGTATCCTTTTGTCTGTTTCATTTACTCTTGTCTCTCTCACCGAATCTTTTCTCTTTCTCTCCGTCCTTCTCTCTCTACACTTCTCCCCGTCACACATACGTACACATGCCCAGAAAGCCATCAGTTTTTTTCTGTTACTCTTCATAGCTGACTCTGTATAAAAATTAAAACTAATTTCAACTAAATCCTGAATCGAAAATGACGCTGTAGATCATTATTGGTGTATCCTTTTGTCTGTTTCATTTACTCTTGTCTCTCTCACCGAATCTTTTTCTTTCTCTCCGTCCTTCTCTCTCTACACTTCTCCCCCGTCACACATACGTACACATGCCCAGAAAGCCATCAGTTTTGTGTGTTACTCTTCATAGCTGACTCTGTATAAAAATTAAAACTAATTTCAACTAATCCTGAATCGAAAATGAGTTTGTAGATCATTATTGGTGTATCCTTTTGTCTGTTTCATTTACTCTTGTCTCTCTCACCGAATCTTTTCTCTTTCTCTCCGTCCTTCTCTCTCTACACTTCTCCCCGTCACACATACGTACACATGCCCAGAAAGCCATCAGTTTTGTGTTACTCTTCATAGCTGACTCTGTATAAAAATTAAAACTAATTTCAACTAATCCTGAATCGAAAAATGACGTATCCTTTTGTAGATCATTTATTGAATCTTTTCTCTTTCTCTGTGTATCCGTTTGTCATGTTTTTGTGTTACTCTTTAGCTGACTCTGTATAAAAATTCTAATTTCAACTAAACCTGAATCGAAAATGACTGTAGATCATTATTGGTGTATCCTTTGTCTGTTTTCTTGTCTCTCTTTCTTTCTCTCCGTCCTTCTCTCTCTACACTTCTCCCCGTCACACATACGTACACATGCCCAGAAAGCCATCAGTTTTTTTGTGTTACTCTTCATAGCTGACTCTGAATAAAAATTAAAACTAATTTCAACTAAACCTGAATCGAAAAATGACGGTGTAGATCATTATTGGTGTATCCTTTTGTCTGTTTCATTTACTCTTGTCTCTCTCTCACCGAATCTTTTCTCTTTCTCTCCCGTCCTTCTCTCTCTACACTTCTCCCCGTCACACATACGTACACATGCCCAGAAAGCCATCAGTTTTTTGTGTTACTCTTCATAGCTGACTCTGTATAAAAATTAAAACTAATTTCAACTAAACCTGAATCGAAAATGACGGTGTAGATCATTATTGGTGTATCCTTTTGTCTGTTTCATTTACTCTTTGTCTCTCTCACCGAATCTTTTCTCTTTTCTCCGTCCTTCTCTCTCTACACTTCTCCCCGTCACACATACGTACACATGCCAAAACCATCAGTTTTTTTGTGTTACTCTTCATAGCTGACTCTGTATAAAAATTAAAACTAATTTCAACTAAACCTGAATCGAAAATGACGCTTTGTAGATCATTATTGGTGTATCCTTTTGTCTGTTTCATTTACTCTTGTCTCTCACCGAATCTTTTCTCTTTCTCTCCGTCCTTCTCTCTCTACACTTCTCCCCGTCACACATACGTACACATGCCCAGAAAGCCATCAGTTTTTGTGTTACTCTTCATAGCTGACTCTGTATAAAAATTAAAACTAATTTCAACTAATCCTGAATCGAAAATGACGCTGTAGATCATTATTGGTGTATCCTGTTTTGTCTGTTTCATTTACTCTTGTCTCTCTCACCGAATCAGTTTTCTCTTTCTCTCCGTCCTCCTCTCTCTCTACACTTCTCCCCGTCACACATACGTACACATGCCCACGTAAATGCCATCAGTTTTTTTTTGTGTTACTCTTCAGAGCTGACTCTGTATAAAAATTAAAACTAATTTCAACTAATCCTGAATCGAAAATGACGCTGTAGATCATTATTGGTGTATCCTTTTGTCTGTTTCATTTACTCTTGTCTCTCTCTTGAATCTTTTCTCTTTCTCTCCGTCCTTCTCTCTCTACACTTCTCCCCGTCACACATACGTACACATGCCCAGAAAGCCATCAGTTTTTTGTGTTACTCTTCATAGCTGACTCTGTATAAAAATTAAAACTAATTTCAACTAATCCTGAATCGAAAATGACGGTGTAGATCATTATTGGTGTATCCTTTTTGTCTGTTTCATTTACTCTTGTCTCTCTCACCGAATCTTTTCTCTTTCTCTCCGTCCTTCTCTCTCTACACTTCTCCCCGTCACACATAGAAAGCCATTACTCTTCATAGCCTGACTCTGTAAATAAAATTAAAACACATGCCCAGAAAGCCATCAGTATCCTTTTTTTGTGTTACTCTTCATAGCTGACTCTGTATAAAAATTAAAACTAATTTCAACTAAACCTGAATCGAAAATTACGGTGTTGATCATTATTGGTGTATCCTTTTGTCTGTTTCATTTACTCTTGTCTCTCTCACCGAATTTTTTTCTCTTTCTCTCCGTCCTTCTCTCTACACTTCTCCCTGTCACACATACGTACACATTCCCAGAAAGCCATCAGTTTTTTTGTGTTACTCTTCATAGACTCTGACTCTAAACCTGTATAAAAATTAAAACTGTTTCATTTAATTTCTTTCTAAACCTGAATCAAAAATTGACGGTAAAACTAATTTCAACTTGAATCATTATTGGTGTATCCTTTTGTCTGTTTCATTTACTCTTGTCTCTCTCACCGAATCTTTTCTCTTTCTCTCCGTCCTTCTCTCTCTACACTTCTCCCCGTCACACATACGTACACATGCCCAGAAAGCCATCAGTTTTTTTGTGTTACTCTTCATAGCTGACTCTGTATAAAAATTAAAACTAATTTCAACTAAACCTGAATCGAAAATTACGGTGTTGATCATTATTGGTGTATCCTTTTGTCTGTTTCATTTACTCTTGTCTCTCTCACAGAATCTTTTCTCTTTCTCTCCTTCCTTCTCTCTCTACACTTCTCCCCGTCACACATACGTCCACATGCCCAGAAAGCCATCAGTTTTTTGTGTTACTCTTCATAGCTGACTCTGTATAAAAATTAAAACTAATTTCAACTAAACCTGAATCGAAAATTACGGTGTTGATCATTATTGGTGTATCCTTTTGTCTGTTTCATTTACTCTTGTCTCTCTCACCGAATCTTTTCTCTTTTTCTCTCCGTCCTTCTCTCTACACTTCTCCCCGTCACACATACGTACACATGCCCAGAAAGCCATCAGTTTTTTGTGTTACTCTTCATAGCTGACTCTGTATAAAAATTAAAACTAATTTCAACTAAACCTGAATCGAAAATGACTCTGTAGATCATTATTGGTGTATCCTTTTGTCTGTTTCATTTACTCTTGTCTCTCTCAAGAATCTTTTCTCTTTCTCTCCGTCCTTCTCTCTCTACACTTCTCCCCGTCACACATACGTACACATGCCCAGAAAGCCATCAGTTTTTTTGTGTTACTCTTCATAGCTGACTCTGTATAAAAATTAAAACTAATTTCAACTAAACCTGAATGTATAAAAATTACGGTGTTGATCATTATTGGTGTATCCTTTTGTCTGTTTCATTTACTCTTGTCTCTCTCACCGAATCTTTTCTCTTTCTCTCCGTCCTTCTCTCTCTACACTTCTCCCCGTCACACATACGTACACATGCCCAGAAAGCCATCAGTTTTTTTTGTGTTACTCTTTATAGCTGACTCTGTATAAAAATTAAAACTAATTTCAACTAAACCTGAATCGAAAATTATTGGTGTTGATCATTATTGGTGTATCCTTTTGTCTGTTTCATTTACTCTTGTCTCTCTCACCTGAATCTTTTCTCTTTCTCTCCGTCCTTCTCTCTCTACACTTCTCCCCCGTCACACATACGTACACATGCCCAGAAAGCCATCAGTTTTTTGTGTTACTCTTCATAGCTGACTCTGTATAAAAATTAAAACTAATTTCAACTAAACCTGAATCGAAAATTACGGTGTTGATCATTATTGGTGTGTCCGTTCGTCTTTTACTTTTAGTCCTCACCCTCACCGAAGTTTTTGTTCTTTTCTCTCTACACTTCTCTCCAAACACTACGAGAGACACACAGACACACAGCCATGCAAACACGGACACATAAGCCAATGGACAAAATCTGACGAAATGCTAAACATCAGAATTTTGTGTTTTGTTTTTTTACTGACTTCTTAGATTCAGTCCGAGAACATTTTTCGTATTGGTCAGTTTTTATGTCGTCCATTGGAAAGACAATTTTTCACCAACTCTTCATATGTACGTATGCACCCCCCGTATACGTATTTATTCGTGTTCATACGCATATAAAAACAATACACTAGATTTAGCTCCCTTTGTCGAATGAATATAGCTCCCTGTCAGAGACATTGAATGACTCCAAATCGGTTGGGTTTCAATCCTAGCTTGAAGTATTCGGGTGTCTTGTCTCACTGAAGAGCTGCGAAACAGTACTGACTGTGAATGATATATATATATATATATATATATATATATATATATATATATATATAAACATATATATGTCTGTGTGTGTTTATACGAATGTATTTTCATTGCTGCTGTCTAAAATAATATCGAAATATTGGTTTGATGTTTGTTTTAATTTGTCCTTAGAGGCATATCAGCCCCTGTTTTTTTTTTTTTTTTAACTCGAATCCCCCCCATTTAAGGCAGTAAGACCGTTAAGACACAAGGGATTACTGGGTGTGAGAGCATTAGAAAAGGAGCGAGAACAATAAAAGAAGAATAACCAGGAAGGTAATCGATAGAGATTAACATTACATTTAAATTTTTGAAGATCGAACTTGTCTGGCAGAGAGTTCCACAAGGGAGATGTATGAGGGAAGAACTTGCATTTATATATATCTAACCATTTCAACTGTAAAATGATGAGACTTAGCTGTGCAATCTAGTACGACGCTTAAATTCATAAAGTATAAGTAGCAAAGAGGAAAGTTCCTCAGAACAAATGCCATAAAAGTACTTATAGAAAAGGTAAAAGGAAGTTACATTACGTTGGTGTGAATGCGAACGAACCTTTTCTTTAGCTGCATAGCATGCGTTTCGCTTATCGACTCAATGCGAACGATCCTTTTCTTTAGCTGCATAGCATGCGTTTCGACAGGGCTACAAAAATCAGCTAATTTTCATCAAATAATGTTTCAGAAACGTATTTTTTTAAAGATTTTTTAAGAGAGAAATATTTTGTGTTGACATATCTGTCAATATGGACGAATCTATCAATTTTTACCGATAAATAGAAAAAATTCTAATCAATTTAAATTCGCTTTGATATACACTAAACTATTTTACTTATTGTGAATATTTAATTTGATTTATTAACTTAGAATTAAATATAAATTTAAAGCTTGAAGAAAGTTTTTTTTTCATTTTCTTAATGCATTTTAAACTTATGCATTACTTTTTGGCGGAGGTACCTAATTGAAAGTCCTCTCCTATTATCTAAGAAGTATTTTAACAGAGGAGGAAAATTGTGACAAAAATCCGAAGGTACATTGAGATAGAAAAAACGTCTGTCAAATGCTAAGTAAATTATTAAGTAACATTAAGTATTAAGAAATAATAAAATTTCGTTAGTAGCAAAGAAAGAGTGTTTAACTGTTATGTAATATCAGCCCACCTATATGGCAGTAAATGTTTGACAATTTCCTTATAGGTGAAGACGGTTTCCTACATAAGGATGCTGAGAATCCCATAGACTGAACATATGAGTAACAAGGAGGTTTTAAGGGTAATAGAAACGAAAAATAACGGTTATACGTAGGATTAGAAATGATACAGATTAAATTTATAGGATACATAATGACGAGAGAAGGTTTGAAGAATTTCACACACACAGAACATATTGATGACAGGAGAGATGACAGGATGCAACGAATATCCTACCTAACGAGCATGTGCAAATGGATGGCAGAACAGGGACTGGAAAGTTTAGTAAAAACACAAACATTGCTAATAGCTACAAAGAATAGTAAGTTATGGAGAGCCATGATCAACCTGTATTCTATCCTCTTGGAATTTTTTATTCAAAAAAATATACATGTATGTGTATGCACCTATGTATATATACTTATGTATGTGTATATTTACCACTAATATTATCTATCTATCTATCTATCTATCTATCTATCTATCTATATATATATATATATATATATATATATATATATATATATATATATATAGATATAGATATAGATACACCTAGTGAGCCAGACAAACCTACCTAGGTTTCACCTAAACGGATCGTCAGGAAAGTTTGGATTAGTTGAATATTTATATATATATATATATATATATATATATATATATGTATGTATGTATATAAATAAAAGAAAGAACAGCAAGATATATAATCCGGTGTTCTTATAGATATTTTATTTTTACAAAATAGTGCTCAATGTAAATTTACAGAGCATTAATATTATAAATTAATTGATTTAAAAATATTTTTTTTCGCTACACAGTTCTAACCATGTTTCAAAAATGGAAGCTAAAAGCCACGAATTTAATTTTGTGATTAAATTAAAGACATTAGTTCCATTTCATCCTCAAGCGAATTTTGGAGTAACTATATATATATGTATGTATGTATGTATGTATGTATGTATGTATGTATGTATGTGTGTGTGTGTTGATGCTTCTACACGCGTTTAATTTTAAGAAATTAATAGTTTTTATCTTTTAATTCAACATTATTGCTTATTAATTGTAAGTTGCTTATTAGTTGTAAGTAAACGTCATTTTTGTAACTACGCACGTGTTTGAGTAGACGTCCTGTTTTTTTTAAATATCTATTTTAAGGTCTTAATTACATCTACCATCGTGCGCATTCGAGAGACTTAATAATACGTTTACTTCTTTATTGTCTCTCAATTGTAAGTTTTTTTTAAATAATTATTCACGTTGTTTAAAACAACAAAAAGAAGGCGTGTGTTTTCACAAAAATAAGTTTAGAGTAATGAGGAACATATATGTGTTGTGTTGATGGTTAGCTAATATATGACAGCTAATTTATGAGGGTGCACTGTTGATTCCGGACACAATAAATTAAGGTAGAGTTATTACAAAAATCCTAACTTCGTTCCTAGGAACCATTAACAAAAAATACATATCAAACACTGGTGGCTTCATCCAGAGATATACACATAGATGTAAATTTTCACTGTACTTGTACTGAAATTGAATTTCTGTTTTGGGTAAAGCCCACTCACTTCTTACTTACTCGCAACAGTCAAGGTCTTACTCTTAAAAAGTTATGACGTTATTTGGCCTATTAAAAAAAAATTGTTTTGAATCCTGCATGTAAAAAAAAAAGGAAGAGAAAATTTATATAAAAAAAAAAAGAAAAAAAAAGAAAGTGATACCGGTAAAAAAATAATTTAAACAAAATATACCTTTTGAAATTCACTAATGTTATTTCTATCGATTAGTACAATTAAAATAGATTCAGTGACATTAGTATCAAATTAGTCTGTCACGGAAATGGTTTTTTGTTTGTTTCTTTTTCTTTTTCTTTTTTTCTTACCATGTTTTAACAGGAACATCCAAGAAGAATTTCATTGATTACATTTATCCAGAGGTCTCATGAACTAAATAGAGAATCAATGGTTTTTAAAAGGAATGGATTGAATCTGGGAATAAATTGCTGATATAGCGTAAGTGATTGATGAAATCACGTGATTGATGAAATCACGTGATTATTTTCTTCAATACGCCGTGTCTCCAACCCAGAACGTAGGCGATCATGGTCCTCATCAAATTTTATGCCCTTTGTAGTGTTTAATAAATTTTATCTCTTTATCTTTCTTAAACCTTGCTCTGCCATCTATTTGCACAAAATCATTCTTCTTCTATGTGCCGTGCCGCCATAGGACGCTAGGGATCACGGCACTCCACAATTTCCTGTCCTTTATAGCTCTTAAGAAATTTTGTCTTTCTATTATCTCTCCTAATCTTTGTTCGACATACAATTATTTACTTAAGCTCATTCATCTTCTGTGTACCTTGTCCTTTCAAATGTAGGCGGTGATGGCTCTCCACAATTTCCTGTCCTTTGTAGCTCTTAATAAATTTTGTCTTTTTCTTATCTCTCCTAAACCTGGTTCCATCATCCATTAACAAAAGCTCATTCATTTTCTTCTATGTACCGTATGCCTTCAGGACATAAGCGATCATGGCTCTCCACAATTTCCAGTCCTTTGTAGCTCTTCATAAATTTTGTCTTTTTCTTATCTCTCCTAAACCTTGTTCCATCATCCATTTGCACAAGCTCATTCTTCTTCTTCTATGTACCGTATGCCTTCAGGACGTAAGCGATCATGGCTCTCCACAATGTCCTGTTCTTTGTAGCTCTTAATAAATTTTGTCTTTTTTTTATCTCTCCTAAACCTTGTTCCATCATCCATTTACACAACCTCATTCTTCTTCTATGTACCGTATGCCGTCAGAACATAAGCGATCATGGCTCTCCACAATTTCCTGTCCTTTGTAGCTCTTAATAAATTTTGCCTTTCATTTATTTTTCCTAAACCCTGTTCCATTATCCATTTAGTCAAACTGTTTTACTTCTATGTGCTGTGTCCCTTTGGGACGTTAACGATCATGGCTCTCCTCAATTCCCTGTCTTTTTGTAGCTCTTAATAATTTTTTTTTATCTCACCTAATCGTTGTTCCGACATCCATTTACTCAAACTCATTCTTCTTCTATATACCATTTCCTTTCAGGACATTGGTGATCATAGTTCTCCACAATTTCCTGTCATTTGTAGCTCTTAATTAATTTTGTCGTTTTGTTATCTCTTCTAAACCCTTGTTCTGCCATCCATTTCTTCTTCTTCTTCTTCTTCTTCTTCTTCTTCTTCTTCTTCTTCTTCTTCTCAGACTCATAACGATTGAAAACAATGTTTTTGTTTGAGTTTGGGTTTGACCAATTCGTAAAAAAAAACAAAAAACAAAAAAAAAATAATTAAGACATGCGTGTCCGTCAACCTTAAACAATAATCTTTGTCAATTTTATTTTTCAGTCTTTATGATGGTCGATACTTGATCTATCTCTTACTGTTACATCCCCGGGAAACGCCGGGCTCTACTGCTAGTCACTCCTAATCCCTGTTCTGCCATCCACTTACTCAAGCTCATTCTTCTTCTATGTACCCTGTCTCTTCAGGAAATTGGCAGTCACGGCTCTCCATAATTTCCTACCCTTTGTAGCTCTTAATAATTTTGGCCCTTTTTTTTATCTCTCCTAATCCCTGTTCTGCCATCCATTCATTCAAGCATGCTAGCTAGATGACACGTTGTTTTTCTCTGTCCCTCTTCGCTTCAATATGGCGATTTTCTAAGCGTAACTTAGATGTGGCACATGACTGAAATTATAAGGCACCCAGTGATGATCAAACTCACTACTCAGTATTAACTGTTCTAGCAAAACAAGCTTTGCTAAACGTTTTGTCTTTAGTATGTCTGTGAATATCAAATTTTCCAAGCCCTCTTTCCCCATCATGTGCCCTAGACATTTTAACCGTCTCTTCCTGATGTTAAGTATGTGTCCTTTTTGTTTCCATTTTCTCTAAAACATCATCATTGATCGCTTACATATTCGGTTCATGGTATTCTCAGCATCTTTCTGTAGAACCACATTTCTGTTCTTCATCTGTGAGGAGATAGTCCAGCATTCACTGCCATATAGAGGAATTAATAACTAAATTTAAAAATCGAAAAATGTCATAATGTCCCTACAGAAACTTAGTGAACATGACTCTCCACTACTTTCTTTTTCTTTACTATGTATAAAGTATAAATTAACATGATTGTTCTTGAGAAAGACAGACGGTTTTCAGTTGCCTTCTCCATGCTTTTGAATTCAGAGCTGTCATCTTATAAATCAATAATTGCCCTTACCAGGACTTGAAAGCTATTTGCTTTTTTTTTTTTTTTTCATCTATAGCTGGAGGAATGGATATAGACTTAAAACTTTCCAAAAGTGATTACTGTGTATGTAGCTAAGAAGAAGGCATCGGACGGAATTTGAACTCGGGCTGCTGATTACATATACTGCGCCCGTAACTATTACATCACCTGCACATCGTTGTAATTAGAATAATATTTAAAAAATTAAAATAGAATTAAAAAATGTAGAAATGAGGAGAGAGTGGTAAAGTTAAATGAAAATTTTATTTGATAAAAAGATAAAAAAAAGGAAGACTTGTGTCATTTAAAAAATAAGTTAGGGAATTCATTCTTGTTAATCATCTTCAATAGTTTTTTTGTTTTTTTTTGGTTAATAATTTTTCAATAAAGAAAATCACTATACTACATATAATAATAGTCTAAGTTTTGCCAAAGAAACAACGTATTATCTGTGGTACTATTTATAAAACTAGAAAATTCAATGTCATATACTACTAGTGTGTATGCTCACTTGGGGAAAGAGTTCAAGTTGAAACAAACAGAAGAATTTTTTGGACAGTGACGAAGTCTAAACATGCAGAGGTGAAAAACTTAACAATCTGTTGGGTTGACGTGAGCCCTGAACTTTCTCACTGTTTAAATCACGGTGTGTTTCTCGACATAGGGCAGGAGAATGTCACAGTAAGTGATCGTGGGTATGTTTGCTTATGAGAAAAGTGAGCAAATTTGTACAGTTTGTTTTTTTGAGACTAACTCTTCCTGGGCTAAAGTTATTTTATTTTAACTTATTCATTATCATTTTTTTTATTACTTTTTGTACGTTTTTGCAAAAACATAGTTATGGCGCCTTTCCGTTGTTTTACAACTTGTAAAAAAAAAAAAAAGAGTTCGTGCGCCAAATTTTTTTTTATGTATTTAATTTATGTATATAAAACATAATAAATCAATTATAATATTAATTAATAATACAAAATAAAATAACAACTTTAAACCATAGAAAATTAATTTAATTTCTAAAAAATCTACAGCTGAAAAACACGGTTAAACACAAGCAAAATTTCATGAACGTGCGAGTGTACTGTAAAAGAATGTTAAATTTATGAATACGCATGTGCATTTAAAAACGGATTGAAAAAGAAGCGGAACAAATTAAAAAAATTGAAAATATCATTTAAAACTAGAACCCCTGAAGAACAGAAATTTTGGTAAGAAACTTCGAAAAACAAAGGGAAAAATTGATATTTAAAAGTTAATATAATCTTTATATATATATATATATATATATATATATATATATATATATATATATAAAGAGAGAGAGAGAGAGAGAATTATTTTTAAATTCTGCATTTTTATTTCAAAAGTTATTTTTTATTGGACACCTATGTTTGAAATAGGCGTTCCATTTTTATTTTAAAGTTAAACAGATTTCTCCAACAAAGCGGGACACATGTGTTTCTCTGGTAGGGTTTTAACCCTACCAGAAAACATCAAATTCATTGTTATTAAGATTTCTTGAGTGCACAGGCTGATAATACAGACCTAACACACTATTTAAAATAAAATAAAAACACGGATGTCTATTTCATACGCAGGTATCCACTAAGAATATCAAATTATAGTTTGAAGGTATGTTATATTTATGGGTAAAAGTGCTCAATGTCAGAGATAGAGCATAAAAGTGGACACCCAAGTCAACATTGAGTAGCAGCAGTCTGTTTCATGCTTGAGCACAAAGGGATGAAGATTACATTCAAGTATGAAACAAACTATCACCACTGTGTTGACGTCAGTGATCCTGCCCATATATATATATATATATATATATATATATATATATATATATATATATATATATATATGAATTTAGGTAAAAATGGCAACGGTAAAAATGGCAACGGTAAAAATGGCAAAAGTGGATAAATAGGAAAAAATGGCAACGGTAAAAATGGCAAAAAAGGATAAATGAGAAAAAATGGCAAAAGGAAAAAAATATAGATGAATATCTCACAATGAGTTTATTAAAATCTTGGATACAATACATAATGGAAAAACATGAGAAGTTTGTCAAATTAAAAAGAATATTCAGCTTAAACTCCCCACTCCCATGAGATTTTATTTTTTAGGCGATTACGTCTGAACACACTGAAAAACTTTGGGAAAAAAACAATTATAGGTCCACTTGATGAAACCGAAAAAAAAAACAAAAAACAAAGAAATAAAACCATAATTATTTCAGAGGTTATCAGACAACGACAGGGTGAGACTGGTGCCAGTAAAATTTAAAATCTTGTCTGATACGTTTTCAATCTTTTAATACTCAAGTGTGAAGTCTCTGAGAGGCGCCATTTAACAAATAGGTGTGAACATAAATTCAAAAGGTTTGCTGAGGGAATAGGCTAAGTGAACTCTAAAATATTTACTTGTTTAAAACCATAATTTACCAATAAAATAATTAAATTAGACTCTGAGAGTCAATACGAAATCTGTGAATGGGATTCTAACCTTCGCCTTTGCGATTTTTCCGATTCAGATTAATCGTCCCAACACTAATATATATATATATATATATATATATATATATATATATATATATATATATATATATATATATATACACTTGCATTACGTGCTTGAAAGCAATAAAAATTTTAAACGATTTTTGAAGTATGAAGAAGCTAATGAAATATATATACACATCTAATCCTAATGTCAGCTATCAATTATAAAATTAATTATAGTCATCAAATTCACTTAAACTCGCTACGATTTGTGCTTTTACTGCAATTAGTAGTAGGAACCTAGCGCCCTCCCCCACCATAAAACTTCTAAAAATCGACATCGAAAATTAAAAAAAAATGTTTTTAATACTAGGAGTGGGAACTTAGCCCCTATTTAAAACAAGAGGAGAAGGAGCCTAGCTACCGCCCCTACTAGAGTAAATATCTATTTAAAAATATTTATTTTAAAATATTTTAAGCTAGAGGGATGGGAGCTTTGACCCATCCTTCTCGAACGGTCATAATTTTCTGTTGTCGATTGCCATTTTTTTGCCATTTTTATTTTGCCATTTTTCCCGCTGCCATTTTTACCGTTGCCATTTTACCGCAGCATACCATATATATATACATACATACATATATATATATATATATATATATATATATATATATATATATATATATATATATATATATATATATAAAAGTTTGATTAAAAAGAACTGAAAAGATCTGTCTGTTTAATTTTTTATTATATTTTTCCAGTTTTCGGAATTTTTTCTACTAGGGACATATCTGTAAAAATTACTTGAGGACTAAATATTATAAGTAATGTAATAATTTATTGAATTTTTTGGCACTTTGGCTTTAAATTTACTATAGTTACTACTCTTATTTTCTAAAAATGTCATGTATCGACGTACGTATTTACAAATATTGGAATGTGCACATACAAAAAAAATCAAAATCCTTTTTAAAATAATGGGGTCACTGAATTGCAGTAAGTTTTTCCATTTATGATTAGCAAATATAATTTTTACTTAATATCAGTATCACATAACCACTACAAATTAATACAGAATTTTAAAAGATTTAAAACATTATAAACTATTCTAATTAAAGTTTTTTTTTATAAATGAAAATAATTCTTGTAAAAATTCATTACTCATCAATTTTTTTTTCTTACGATAATTGTGTTCATATGATATTTTATTAATAAAAGCTTTTCTAATTAAATAATGTTTTAGTTTTATGGCATATTTTAGTTTATTATTCGGAGAAGATTTTCTGTAACTGGGTTCTGATTTTAGAAAAAAGTCTTGATGATTTAAATTCTTCAAGGATTTGTGCTTATAACTTATATAAACATTAAGACTGTTAGTCTGTGTAAGAATAAGACTGATGAGGTTTTCTTCAGTTGAAACAGATTTATACTACATATGACATATGAATTTGGGATTTTATGGTATACTACTATTTATTTGCTCTATAAATAATTTAGCTCTTTTTGTGGATCAGTTTTAATATTTTATATTACTAGGATCCACTGGGATTATATACCAATGGATTTATTACATTTACTCTGGTGTGTTTATGAAAAATAAATACACAAAAATTTGCCTTTCTCTTGGCTAGGTGCTGATAGCCTAGGGGTTAAAATCTTCAACTGATGTCAAATCAATCAGGTTTTGTTCCCAGTTTGAAGCGATTGGATGAGTAGCCATACTGATGAGCTGTGATAGTGGAACAATCTATCTGTGGATGACTATATATATATATATCTGTGGATGATATATATATATATATATATATATATATATATATATATATATATATATATATATATATATAATTATAAATTAGAAAAACACCTTAAAATCCATATTGATTATAATTTATTTCATGAATGTTGATATATTCATCTCTTCAATTGAATATTTTTTCCAAAGAATATATATATATATATATATATATATATATATATATATATATTTGTTTTATGGCATATCAACCTCAAAGGGTCATTTAATGAAAATAAAATTTTAAAATTCTGGTAATGTTTTGTCAAAATCTATTTCTGGTCTTTTTTTTTCAAAAACATATTGCTGGTAATATTTTTTTCAAAAAATATATTTAAGTAATTTTTTTTTTTTCAAAAATTTATCTCTGGTATATAATTTTCAAACAAAGTATTTCTGGTATTAAAACTTATTTTAAACTTTCATAGTTTAAAACTCCTGTTTGGGGTTAACTATTTGCCCATAGCTGGGACTCTAACAGGTGCTGCTTTGGGTCAGGGTGGACTTTGGAGAATCAACAATTAAAGGTGTTTTCCACAAACAATATCCTCAAAACCTCCTGATCAGAGGCCTTACTGTTGGACATAATTAAATAAACCCAGGATGGGAGGAATGTAGTTTATCATCATATTTGTGAGGATCTGTATATATATATATATATATATATATATTTATATATATATATATATATAAATAATTTTATATATATATATATATTATATATATAAATGTAATTTACTTTTTTTTTCTTAATATCAGTATTTTGCGCTAATATGGCTATTGGATTGATGTGAGTTTGTGACCCTGGGTTTCACACTTTTGTGATTGTCTGTAATGATTGCAAGGGCATGAAATGCTTTTTCATGTAGTTTCACAATCCAACTAAATCCATTTTATAATATATATATATATATATATATATATATATATATATATATATATATTTGTAAACTATCTTTAGTCAATTTACCATTCATATTGAATACATCTACCTCCAAAATATGACAAATTACAAAGAAAATAATTGTGTGTGTGAGAGAGAGAGAGAGAGGGTGAGAGAAAGAGTGAGAGACAGAGAGAGAGAGAGAGTGTGTGTGAAAATGATTAGTTTCAAAATAAAGAAAAATTAATTATAGTTATTCTAAATTGACTTGCAGTTCATGATCCTACCCACACACCATATATACAGCACCAAATATATATCAATAAATTTTTTGCTAATAGTGGCAAAGATATAATTTCTAGGATTTACATACTTATTTCTTAATGCATAATAAGATACTACTTAAGCATGATATAAATCAAGTTTTTAATAAACTTTTTATTTATTTTTTCTGTTATTCTTGAAAACAAATGCAAGTGTTCATTAGTTACTACCTTTTGAGCATTTTATTGATTTCCATAAATCAAATGCAAATAAAATATATAATCATATTTTATGCACATTTGAGCAAAAACAATTACAGAAGGAAGTGTTTTTAAATATTTAAAATGTTACATCATGCCCAAAGGCTAAATGCAAGGTCATATATGACTTTAAAAATCATTGATTTTGAAAAGTTCATGTTAAAGAAATTTTAATTTATTTATTTAATCAAAAATTATATTCTTTTTATCTTTTTTGCAAGAAATGGAACAATATATGTTGGATCTTTTTTTTTCATTCTTTTTAATTTTTCATTTTCATTCTTCTTTATAAATTTTTTTTTTTTTTTCTTTTTCATTTTTCTTTATTCTTTCTTTTTCATTCAATTCATCCTTTTTTCTTTCATTTTTTCTCATTCTTATTATTTCTAATTTAATTTTCTTATCTTTTTTTTTTCTTTCTTTCATTCTTTCTTTTTCATTTTTCTTATTAATTTTTTATAAATTTTTTTTCTTTTTTTTTTTTCATCCTTTCTTTTTCATTCTTCTCATTCTTTTAACTTTATTTTTTTCTTTCTTTCTTTCATTCATCCTTTTCTTCTTTCATTCTTCTCTGTATTAATTTTTCTTATAATTTTTTCTTTCTTTTCATTCATCCTTTCTTTTTCATTCTTCTCTGTATTAATTAACCTTATAATTTTTTTTTTTCTTTTTTTCATTTTCCTTTTTCTTTTTTCATTCTTCTCTCTATTAATTAACCTTATTTTTTTTTCTTTTTTTTTTTTTTCTTCTTATTTTTCTTTCTTTTAATTAACCTTATAAATTTTCTTTCTTTCATTCATCCTTTCTTCTTTCTTTCTTTCTTTTAATTAACCTTATAAATTTTCTTTTTTTTTTTTTCTTTCTTTTTTCTTCTTTTAATTTTAACCTTATTTTTCTTTCTTTCTTTTTTTTTCATTTTTTTTTTTTTCATTCTTCTCTGTATTATTTTAACCTTATAAATTTTTTTTTTTTTTTTTTTCATAAATTTCTTTTTTCTTTTTTCTCTGTATTAATTAACCTTTTAAATTTTCTTTCTTTTTTTCATTTTTCTTTTTTTTTTCTTTCTTCTCTTATTAATTTTAACCTTTTATAAATTTTCTTTCTTTTTTTTCATTCATCCTTTCTTCTTTCATTCTTCTTTCTGTATTAAATTTTTTATAAATTTTCTTTCTTTCTTTCATTCATTTTTTCTTTTTCATTTCTTCTCTTTATTAATTTTTTTATAATTTTTTTCTTTTTTTTTCTTTTCATTTTTCATTTCTTTTCTTTCTTTTCTTTCTTCTTTCTTTATTAATTTTTCTTTCCTTTTAAATTTTCTTTCTTTTTTCTTTCATCTTTTTTTCTTTCTTTCTTCTCTTATTAATTTTTATAAATTTTCTTTCTTTTTTCTTTTTTTTTCTTTTTTTTTCATTCTTTTTCATTCTTTTTTTTAATTTTCTTTTTTTTTTTTTTTCTTTTTTTTTTTCATTTTTTTTTTCTTTCTTTTCATTCTTTTCTTTATTAATTTTTCTTTTCTTTTTTTTTTGAATTTTCTTTTTTCTTTTTTCTTTTTTTTTTTTTTTTATTAATTTCTTTTTTTTCTTTTTTTTTTTTTTCTTTTTCATTTTTCTTTCTTCTTTCATTTTTCTCTGTTTAATTTTTTTAAATTTTTCTTTCTTTTTTTTCATTTTTTTTTTTTCTTTTTTTTCTCTCTTTTTTAATCTTTCTTATAAATTTTCTTTCTTTTTTTTTTTTTTATTTTTTTTCTTTTTTCTTTGTTTTAATTTTTTTTTTAAATTTTCTTTTTACAAATTTTCATTCTTTCTTTTTTCTTTCTTTCTTTTTTAATTAACCTTTTCTTTTTTCTTTTTTCTTTCATTTTTTCTTTCTTTTTTTTCATTTTTAATTAATTTTTCTTTATAAATTTTCTTTTTTTTTCATTTTTTTTTTTCATTTTTTTTTCTTTCATTCTTCTTTTCTTTAATTTTTCTTTTTATTTTTTTTTTCTTTTTTTTCTTTTTCTTTCTTTTTTTCTTTATTTTCTTATATTTTTTTTTTTTTTTTTTTCTTTTTTTTCTTCTTTCTTTTTTCTTTCTCTGTATTAATTTTTAAATTTTCTTTTTTCTTTCATTCTTTCCTTTTTCTTTCATTCTTCTCTGTATTAATTAACCTTATTTTTTTCTTTCTTTTTTTTTCATTTTCTTCTTTTTTTCTTTCTTTATTAATTAACTTTCTTTTTTCTTTCTTTCTTTTTTCATTCATTCTTTCTTTTTTTTTCTTCTCTTATTTTTTTTAATTTTTAAATTTTTTTTTAAAATTTCATTTCTTTTTTTTTTTTTTTTCTTTCTTTATTTTAACCTTATAAATTTTTTTTTTTTTTCATTCATTTTTTTCTTTCTTTTTTATTTTTTTTTAAATTTTTTTTTTCTTTTTTCATTTTCTTTTCATTTTTTTTTTTTTTATAAATTTTTTTTTTTTTTCTTTTTCTTTTTTTCTTTTTTTTCTTTTTTTTTTAAATTTCTTTTTTCTTTCTTTTTTTTTTCTTTTTTTCTTTTTTTTTTTCTTAAAAATAAAATTTTCTTTTTCTTTTTTCATTCATTCTTTTTTTTTTTCATTCTTCTCTTTTAATTAACCTTATTTTTTCTTTTTTTTTTTTTTTTCTTTCTTTTTTCTTTCATTCTTTTCTTTAAAATTCTTTTTATTTTTTTTTTCTTTTTTTTTTCATTCTTTCTTTTTTTTTTTCATTTTCTTCTCTTAATTTTTTTTAAATTTTCTTTAAAATTTTTTTTTCTTTTTTCATTTTTTTTTTTTTTTTTTTTTTTTTTTTTTCTTTTCTTTTTTTTTTTTCTTTTAAATTTTTTTCTTTTCTTCATTTTTCTTTTTATAAATTTTCTTTCTTTTTTCATTCATCTTTTCTTTTTTTTTCTTTTTATTAATTTTTTTTTTAAATTTTTTTTTTTTTTCTTTTTTTTTTTTCTTTCTTTTTTTCTTTTTTTTTTTTTCTTTTCTTTTTTTTTTCTTTTTTTTCTTTTTTTTTCTTTCTTTTTTTTTTTTTTTTTTTTTTTCTTTTCTTTTTTTTCATTTTTTTTCTTTTTTTTTCTTTATTTTTAATTTTTTCATTTAAATTTTTTTCTTTTTCATTTTTTTTTTTCTTTCTTTTTTTTTTTTCTTTTTTATATTTTTTTTTCTTTTTTTCATTCTTCCTTTTTTTTCATTCTTTTCTTTCTTTCTTTTTTTATAAATTTTTTCTTTTTTTTTCTTTCATCCTTTTTCTTTCATTCTTCTCTCTTTTCTTTTTTCTTTAAATTTTCTTTATTTTTTTTCATTTATTCTTTTTTTCTTTCTTTCTTTTTTAACCTTTAAATTTTCTTTTTTTTTTTCATTCATTTTTTCTTTTTCATTTTTTTCTTTATTAATTAACCTTATTTTTTTCTTTTCTTTCTTTTTTTCATTTTTTTTTTCATTCTTTCTTATTAATTTTCTTTTTTTTTTCTTTTTTTTTTTTCATTTTTTCTTTTTCATTCTTTCTTTTTTTTCATTTCTTAAAATTTTCTTTTTTTTTTTTCTTTTTTTTTCTTTTTTTTCTTTCTTTTTTCTTTATTAATTAACCTTATAAATTTTCTTTCTTTTTTCTTTTTTTATTTTTTCTTTCATTCTTTTGTATTAATTAACCTTTTTTTTTTTCTTTCTTTTTTCATTTTTATTCTTTCTTTTTTCTTTATTTTTTTTTATAAATTTTTTTCTTTTTTCATTCATTTTTCTTTTTCATTCTTCTCTGTTTAATTAACCTTTAAATTTTTTTCTTTTTTTTCTTTCATCCTTTTTTCTTTTTCTTTCTTTTTTAACCTTATAAATTTTCTTTCTTTTTTTTTCATTTTTTTTTTTTTTTCTTTTTCTTTTAATTTTTTAAATTTTTTTTTTTTCATTTCTTTCTTTTTTAAATTTTTTTTCTTATTTTTTTTTTTTTTTTTTTTTTTTTCATTTTTTTTTTTTTTTCTTTTATTTTTAAAAAATTTTTTTTTTTTTTTTTTTTTTTTTTTCTTTTTTTCTTTTTTTTTTTTTTTAATTAACCTTATAAATTTTCTTTTTTCTTTCATAAATTTTCCTTTCTTTTTCATTCTTTTCTGTATTTCTTTTCTTTTCTTAAATTTTTTTTTTTTTTCTTTCTTTTTCATTTTTTCTTTTTTTTTTTTTTTTTTCTTTTTAATTTAACCTTTAAATTTTCATTTTTTCTTTTTTCTTTTCTTTCTTTCTTTTTAAATTTTCTTCTTTTTTTTCATTTTTTAAATTTTTCTTTCTTTTTTTAATTCATCCTTTTTTCTTTTCATTCTTCTCTGTATTAATTAACCTTATAAATTTTTTTTTCTTTCTTTCATTCATTTTTTTCTTTCATTCTTCTCTTATTAATTTTTCTTTTTTTTTTTTTCTTTCATTCATTTTTTTTTCTTTTTCATTCTTCTCTGTATTAATTAACCTTATAAATTTTTTTCTTTCTTTCATTTTTTCCTTTCTTTCTTTCATTCTTTTGTATTATTAACCTTTTTTTTTTTTTTTTTTTTTGATTTTTTTAATATTTTTCATTCTTCTTTATTAATTAACCTTTTAAATTTTCTTTTTTTCTTTCATTCATCCTTTTCTTTCTTTTTTTTTTCTTCTCTTTTAATTATTTTTTAAAATTTTCTTTCTTTCTTTCATTCATTCTTTTTCTTTCTTTTCTTTCTGTTTTAATTAACCTTATAATTTTTTTTTTTTTTTTTTTTCATTTTTTTCTTTTTTTCTTTCTTTTAATTTTTCTTTTAAATTTTTTTTTTTTTTTTTTTCTTTCTTTGAATTCTTTCATTCTTTTTTTATTAATTAAATTTATAATTTTTTTTTTTTTTTTTTTTTTTCATTTTTCTCTGTTTAATTAACCTTATAAATTTTTTTTCTTTTTTTCATTCATCCTTTCTTTTTAAATTTCTTTCTGTATTAATTAACCTTATAAATTTTTCTTTCTTTTCATTCATCCTTTTTCTTTCATTTTCTTTATTAATTTTCTTATAAATTTTTTCTTTTTTTTTTCATTTTATTTCTTTCATTTCTTCTCTTTAAAATTCTTTAAATTTTTTTTTTTTTTTTTCATCCTTTCTTTTTCATTCTTCTCTGTATTAATTAACCTTATAAATTTTTTTTTTTTTTTTTTTTTTCATCCTTTCTTTTTTTTTCTTCTTGTATTAATTAACCTTATAATTTTTTTCTTTTTTCTTTCTTTCATTTTTTTCTTTTTTCATTCTTTTTCTTTAATTTAAATTTTCTTTTATAAATTTTCTTTCTTTTCTTTCATTTCCTTTCTTTTTTCATTTCTTTTCTTTCTTAATTAACCTTATAAATTTTCTTTCTTTCTTTCATTCATCCTTTTCTTCTTTCATTCTTTCTTTTTTTTTAACTTTATAAATTTTTTTCTTTCTTTCATTCATCCTTCTTCTTTCATTCTTCTCTGTATTAATTTTTTTTAAATTTTCTTTCTTTTTTCATTTTTCTTTCTTCTTTCATTCTTCTCTGTTTTTTTTAACCTTATAAATTTTCTTTTTTTTTTTTCCTTTCTTCTTTTCATTCTTCTCTGTTTTAATTTCTTTTATTTTTTTTTTTTTTTCTTTCATTCATCCTTTCTTCTTTCATTTCTTTTCTTTAATTTTTTTTTTTTTTTTCTTTCTTTCATTTTCTTTCTTTCATTTCTTTATTTTCTTTTTTCTTTCTTCTTTATTAATTAACCTAAAATTTTTTTTTTTTTTTTTTTCATTCATCTTTTTCTTTTCATTCTTCTCTGTTTAATTTCTTTTATAAAATTTTCTTTCTTTTTTTCATTTTCATTCTTTCTTTTTCATTCTTCTCTTTTAATTTTCTTATAAATTTCTTTCTTTCTTTCTTTTTTTTTCTTTTCTTTTTTTTTTTAATTAACCTTTTTTTTTTTTTTTTTTTTTTTTTTTCTTTTTTCTTTCTTTCTTTTCTTTATTAATTAACCTTTAAATTTTTTTTTTTTTTTTCATTCATCCTTTCTTTTTTCATTCTTTCTTTATTAATTAACTTTTTAAATTTTTTTTTCTTTCATTCATCATTTTTCTTTTCATTCTTCTCTGTATTAATTAACTTTATAAATTTTCTTTCTTTCTTTCTTTCTTTCTTTTTTTTCATTCTTCTCTGTATTAATTAACCTTATTAAATTTTTTTTTTTTTATTAATTTTTTTTTCTTTTTTATTTTTTTTAAATTTTCATTTTTTCTTTTTTAATTTTCTTTCTTTAATTTTTTTTTCTTTTTTTTTTTTTTCTTTTCATTTTTCTCTTATTTTCCTTATTTTTTCTTTTTTTTAATTTCCTTTCTTTTTTCATTTTCTTTGTATCTTTTAACCTTTTTTTTTTTTTCTTTCTTTTTTCATCCTTTCTTTTTTTCTTTTCTGTATTAATTTTTTTTATAATTTTTTTTCTTTTTTCATTTTCCTTTCTTCTTTCATTCTTCTCTGTATTAATTATTTTATAATTTTCTTTCTTTCTTTTTTTCATCCTTTTTTCTTTCATTCTTCTCTGTATTAATTTCTTATAAATTTTCTTTCTTTTCTTTCATCCATTTTTTTCTTTCATTTTTATTTCTTTAACTTTATAAATTTTTTTTTTTTTTTTTTCATCTTTTTTTCTTTCATTCTTCTCTGTATTAATTAACCTTTATTTTTTTTTTTTTCTTTTTTCATCCTTTCTTCTTTTTCATTCTTTCTGTATTAATTAACCTTATAAATTTTTTTTCTTTCTTTTTTTTTCAGTTTTCTTTCTTTTTTTTCTTTCTGTATTAATTTTATAAATTTTCTTTTTTCTTTTTTTCATTTCTTTTCTTTTTTTTCATTCTTCTTTTTTAATTAACCTTATAATTTTTCTTTCTTTTTTTTTCATTTCTTTTTTTCTTTCTTTTCTTCTTTATTAATTTTTTTATTTTTTTTTTTTTCTTTTTTTCATTCATCCTTTCTTCTTTTCATTCTTCTTGTATTAATTTTCTTTATTTTTTTTTCTTTCTTTTTTTTTTTTTTTTCATTTTTTTTTCATTTTTTTTATTTTTTTTTCTTTTTTTTAATTTTTTTTTTTCTTTTTTTTTTTTTTTTTTCTTTTGTTTAATTTTTTTTAAATTTTCTTTCTTTCTTTTTCATCTTTTCTTTTTCATTCTTCTCTTTATTTTTTAACCTTATTTTTTCTTTTTTCTTTTTTCATTTTTTCTTCTTTCATTCTTCTCTTTTTAATTAACCTTATTTTTTTTCTTTCTTTCTTTCATTTTCCTTTCTTTTTCATTCTTCTCTGTATTTTAAATTTTTCTTTCTTATTTAAATTTTTCTTTCTTTCTTTTTCATTCATCCTTTCTTCTTTCATTTTCTTTTCTGTATTAATTAACCTTATAAATTTTTTTTCTTTTTTTTTTTTATTTTTTTTTTTTTTTATTTTTTTTTCATTTTTTCTTTTTTTCTTTTTTTTTTTTTTAAATTTTTTTCTTTTTTTTTTTTATTTTCTTCTTTCATTCTTCTCTTTTAATTATTTTTTTTAAATTTTTTTTTTTTTTTTTCATTTTTTCTTTTTTTTCTTTCATTCTTTAAAATTTTCTTTTTTAAATTTTTCTTTTTTTCTTTTTTTTCATCCTTTTCTTCTTTCATTCTTCTCTTATTAATTAACCTTTTAATTTTTTTTTTTTTTTTTTTTCATTTCTTTCTTTTCTTTTTTCATTCTTCTTTTATTAATTTTTTAAATTTTTTTCAAATTTTCATTTCATCCTTTCTTTTTTCATTCTTCTCTGTATTAATTAACCTTATAAATTTTTTTTCTTTCTTTTTTCATTTTTCTTCTTTCATTCTTTCTCTTTTAATTAATCTTTTTTTTTTTTCTTTCATTTCATTCTTTCTCTTTCATTCTTTCTTTTAAATTTCTTATAAATTAATTTTCTTTCTTTCATTCATTTTTTCTTCTTTTTTTTCTTCTCTTATTAATTTTTTTTAATTTTTTTTCTTTCTTTCTTTTTTTCTTTTTTTTTTCATTTTTTTTTTATTTTTTCTTTCTTTCATTTTTCTTTCTTTTTTCATTCTTTTCTTTTTTCATTAATTTTTTTTTTTTTTTTTTTTTTTTTTTTTTCTTTCTTTTTTCTTTCTTCTCTTTTTTTTTTTTATAAATTTTCTTTTTTCTTTTTTTCATCCTTTTTCTTATTTCTTTTCTCTTTTTTTTTTTTATTTTTTTCTTTCTTTCTTTTTTTTTCATTCTTTCTTTTCATTATTTTCTTATTATTAACCTTTAAATTTTTTTCTTTTTTCTTCATTCTTCCTTCTTTTTTTTTCTTCTCTTTTTAATTTTTTTATAAATTTTTTTCTTTTTTTTTTTTTTTTCTTTCTTTTTTTCTCTTATTAATTTTTAATTTTTTTCTTTCTTTTTTTTCTTTCTTTCTTTTTCTTTTTTTTTTTTTTTTATAATTTTTTTTTTTTTTTCATTTTTTTTTCTTTCATTTCTTTCTTATTAATTTTTTTATTTTTTTTTTTTTCTTTTTTTCATTCATTTTCTTTTTCATTTTTTTATTTTAATTAACCTTTTTTTTTTCTTTCTTTTCTTTCATTCATTCTTTTCTTTCTTTCATTTTCTTTCTTATTAATTAACCTTTTAAATTTTCTTTTTTTTTTCATTTTTTTTCTTCTTTTCTTTTCTTTTTTTTAATTAATTTTTTTAATTTTCTTTTCTTTCTTTTCATTTCTTTTTTTTTATTTCTTTTTCATTTTCTTTTTTTTTTTAAATTTTCTTTTTTTTTTCATTTTTCCTTTTTTTTTTTTCTGTATTAATTTTTTTTTTTTTCTTTTTTTTTTTCTTTTTTTCTTTTTTTTCTTTCTTTATTTTTTAACCTTTAAATTTTCTTTCTTTTTTTTCATTCTTTTCTTTTTTCATTTTTTTTCTGTATTAATTTTTTTTTTTTTTTCTTTTTTTTTTTTTCATTTTTTTCATTAATTTTCATTTTTCTTTTTTCTTTTTTCTTTTTTTCTTTTCATTTTCTTTTTTAATTTTTTTTTTTTTTCTTTTTTGAAATTCTTTTTTTCTTATTTCTTTTCTTTCTTTCTTTATTTTTCATCCTTTCTTTCTTTCATTCTTTTCTTTATTAATTAACCTTATAAATTTTTCTTTTTTCTTTCTTTCTTTTTTTTTTTTTTTTTTTCTTTTTTTTTTTATTAATTAACCTTATAAATTTTCTTTCTTTCTTTCATTTTTTTTTTTTTTTTTTTCTTCTCTTTATTAATTAACCTTTTTAAATTTTCTTTTTTTTTTTTTTTTTCATCCTTTCTTTTTTCATTCTTTCTGTTTTAATTTTTTTTCTTTTTTTCTTTCTTTTTTTTTTCATTCATCCTTTTTTCTTTTTTTTCTTCTCTTATTAATTAACCTTATAAATTTTCTTTCTTTTCATTCATCTTTTTTCTTCTTTCATTCTTCTCTGTATTAATTAACCTTATAAATTTTTCTTTCTTTTTTTCATTTCTTCCTTTTTTTTTCTTTTCTTTTTGTTTTAATTAATTTTAAATTTTCTTTTTTCTTTTTTTTTAATTTTCTTTTTTTCTTTCATTCTTTTTTAATTTCTAAATTTTCTTTTTTTTTTTCTTTTTTTCATTCATCCTTTCTTTTTCATTCTTCTCTTTCTTTAATTTTTTTTTTTTTTTCTTTTTTTTCTTTTTTTTTTCTTCTTATATTAATTTCTTATAAATTTTTTTTCTTTTTTCATTTTTTATATTTTTTTCTTTTTATTTTTTTTTAAATTTTCTTTTTCTTTTTTTCTTTCTTTCTTTTTTTTCTTCTTTTCTTTTAATTTTTTTTTTTTCTTTCTTTTTTTTCATTTCTTTTTTCTTTCATTCTTCTTTGTATTAATTTTTTTAAATTTTTTTCTTTTTTTTTTTTCATTCATAATTTTTCTTTTTTCATATTTCTTCTCTTTATTAATTAACTTTTCTTTATAAATTTTCTTTTTTCTTTTTTTTTTCTTTTCTTTCTTTTTTCTTTCTTTCTGTATTAATTAACCTTATAAATTTTTTTTCTTTTTTTTTTTTTTCTTCTTTCATTCTTTTCTGTATTAATTAACCTTATAAATTTTTTTTCTTTTTTCATTCATCCTTTCTTCTTTCATTTTTCTCTTATTAATTAACCTTATAAATTTTTTTCTTTTTTCATTTTTTTCTTTCTTTTTTCTTTTTTCTTGTATTAATTTTTTTAATTTTTTTTTCTTTTCTTTTTTCATTTTTTCTTTTTTCATTCTTCTCTTTAATTAACTTAACTTTAAATTTTTTTCTTTTTTTTTCATTCATCCTTTCTTCTTTCATTCTTCTCTGTATTAATTAACCTTTTTTCTTTCTTTCTTTCATTCATTTTTCTTCTTTCATTCTTCTCTTTATTAATTAAATTTATAAATTTTCTTTCTTTTTTATTTTTTTCTTTTCATTTTCTTTTTTCTTTTTTCATTCTTCTCTGTTTAATTAACCTTATAAATTTTCTTTTCTTTTTTTCATTCATCCAAATTTTTTTAAAAATATTTTGCCCCCCATTTTTTTATTAATTTTTATTAATTTTCTTTTTCTTTCTTTGATTTTTTTTTTTATTTTTCTTTTTCATTCATTTACAGGGAATTATTGCTAACATTTTCTTTTTAGAATATAAATCTTGTTCAAAGAACATTCTACAAATTTACAAGAAATTTTAATGTGAAAAAATGTTTACAAAAGCTGAAAAATTCCTCATTTTATCTCTACAGCTAATATTTAGATAATCTATTTTAAATTTAGTTTGGCACAAGGCTACATGCATTGAGAACTCAGTAAATATGACCATGTGCCATACAAGTTTTTTAAATAAATAGATAAATGACTTCTTATTTTCTTGGGTGGACAGTTAAATATTCACTATGTGTCTAATTATTGTAACTGTATGGTCCTATGTCAGTAAGCTTAATAAATATTTATATTAACCATTGGGAAGTGGTTGATAAGATATATTTTGAAACATTTCTTTATCCTAGGTTTTCTTAATTCAGCAGTGCATTAGACGATGATGAATGTTTGAATAAGGAACAGATTGGAAATATTTATAAATCTGACATGTTTCACTTTTTTTAAAGCTTCATCAGAGAATGAAATATGGAGAAAAAGAGACAATTTTAATATTTTTAATTTTTGTGTTGTTTTTTTTTTTCATTGGCTAAGCAGATCTCATGTGCATCACTCTTGTCAAGCAGCTTTTATGTGAATAATTCATGTGCATATAAATATATACACATGAATTGTGTGTGTGTTGGACAGTATACAAAACAAAAGTGAACATGATGAGACAAAGTGAAAAATTTGTTCCTTATCCTATCGTTCTGTTGGATTTCAATACATGTTCATTTTCTTTTGTTTAGTGGCACATCAACACCTCTATGGGTTATTTAATGCCAAAATCTAAATATTTTGAACACAATTTTATGGCTTCAACTACAGATAAAATATATTGTTAGTCATTTTGCTATAAAATGTATTGTTGGTCATTTTGCTATAAAATAAAATATTTTATTAAAATGTATTTTTGCTATAAAATGTATTGTTGGTCATTTGCTATAAAATGTATTGTTGGTCATTTTTATAAAAAATGTATTTTGTTAAATGTATTCATTTTGCTATAAAATATATTTGTTGGTCATTTTGCTATAAAATGTATTGTTGGTCATTTTGCTATAAAATGTATTGTTGGTCATTTTGCTATAAAATGTATTGTTTCAGTCATTTTTATTGTTAAATATAAAATGTTTTGGTAATAATTCTGCTTTAAAATACATTGATAATTTTTTTAATATAAGAATGTATTGCTGGTATTTTTTACTATAAAATTTATTTTTCATATTTTCAGTGTTTTGTTTTTGTTTGGAGATTCACTATTTCTCCCCCAGCAGGGACCCTAACAAATACTACCATTCTAGGTCAGGATGGACCTGGGAACAACAGTAATTAAGAGTTGGTTCTACACTCCTCCAAACTTTCAACCTTTAGGATCAGAGGTCTCGCTGCTGGATGTAGTTTATCATCATACCCAGGACTACCAATACATATTTGATTTTAATTCCTAGTGATGAATGAAACAAAAGCAATGATTTTTTTAGAGTGACTGAAAAGATATATCTGAAGAATTTTTTATACTCAGTTTTCTTGTACTGACTGGGTACGAAAGAAATTCCAGAGCAGAGTGAAAGCAGAAACCATTCTGGATGTGTCTGATAAAATATTTTGCCAAAATGACATTACATAAAAACATCCCTTGATTCACAAACCTCTCCAATCTTTTGAACAGGAGCAGAGGTTTATCCCTTGTTTCCTTCTTAGGATTGGGTTTCTGGTACCTTCTAAAGTCAACTTTGTCACAATTGTGGCTAAAAGTGAAAAAGAGAGTATATTATTATTATTTTTCTTTTTTCTTGAATTAATAAAACTTAAGCCTAATTTTTTTGTAAAAAAGGTTAACAATTTTTTAAAAAATGTGATGTTTATCTGCCTGGTCTGATAAATAAGAAAAAAAAACAAAAACAAAAAAATACAACTTCCTAGTTCTATTTATAAAACCAATCAAACTTGAAATAAGCAAAATGAAAATCATTTCATAAAAAATTCTTTTTGTTTGAATTTGTGAAACTAGCTGAATATCCATCCTGCGACACAGAGAAAATTAAGTTGTCATAGAAGTCATTCTTACTTTTCTGTATGAACTACATTTTCAATAGGAGCAGATAGGTTTGCCTATCATGTAATTCACAAACCTCTCCAATCTTTTGAACAGGAGCACAGGTTTATCCCTTGTTTCCTTCTTAGGATAGGGTTTCTGGTACCTTCTAAAGTCAACTTTGTCACAATATTTCTAATGTCAACACATAAACTCTGTACTCTTATTTACTATTTATTTATTTTTTGTCCTCAATGAAAGCAGATAGGTTCACCTATCACCCTGTTCAAACTCCTTCCCTGTCTTTCACTCAAAGTAGTCCTTTGTGTATTAGTTGCTTTTCCAATTCCTACCAAAGTCTACTTCAACTCTATACTTCTAACATCTCCTCCTAAAACACTGAACTTTTATTTACTATTGAATTACTTTTTCTTTTATCAATACGAGTAGATAGGTTCACACTCCACTATGGTTTTTTTGAACATTTTAGAAGGTTTATCCTTGTTTTCCTCTTTAGGATTGGAAAAATCAGTTCCTTCTAAAATCTACTTCAACTCTATACATCTAACGTCTCTACCTGAACTCTGAAATGTTATTTACTATTTATTTATTTTTGTTTTTGTCTTCAATAGAAGCAGGTAGGTTCACACCTGGCTTTTGATCAGGAGTAGAGGTCTATCCCTTGTTTCTAAAGTCTTCTCATTCTCTTTCACTCACAGTATCCCTATGTGTATTACTTGCATTATCACCTTGCTTGGGGTGAATTTATTTTAAAAAAACTCACTTTCTAAAGGTCTTTTTGTCATTATGTTAAGTTCACTTGAATTTCCTTCCCTGGACAAAACAATTGTACTCATAAGTACAGCTAACATATAATTCCAGTTTTAGTTTGAGCCCTCAGAAGTGATTAGAAAAGGATCCGATAGACTCATTGAAGGGATAAAACAGAAAAAGCCCATGCCTTAAAGAAATACCCAAGATCACAAAAACAGAATGTGCTTACTTATTGACAATGGCAGTCCCTTCAGATTGTAATGTATCTTTGAAGATCTTCAAAATCTATCAAAATACAAGGATTTTGAAATGGAAATCAAAAAAATGTGGCACATGAAGACATCAATAATTCCAGTTGTAGTTGGAGCCCTCGGATTGATTGGAAAAGGTTCGATAGACTCATTGAGAGGATTACTGGTAGCCCATGCCTTAAAAGAAATACCCAAGATCACAAAAACAGAATGTATTTTTCTTATTGACAAATAAGTCCCCTTCAGATTGTAATGTAATTTTGAAAGATCTACAAAAACTATCAAAATACAAGGATCTTGGAAGTGGAAATCTCAAAAATGTGGCACTTGAAGACATCAATAATTCCAGTAATAGTTGAAACCATGGGTTTGACTAGAAAAGGTTCTAATCTACTCATCAAAAGTATTTTTGGTAGCCCATATATCAAAGAAATACAAAACAATTGTACTCATAAATATAGCTAACATATTACAAAGACCATTATCTCTGTAAAATGTGTGGAATCTTAGTTTTTTTTTTACAAGAATGATCAGTGGAAAATATCATGAAGTCATTTCTAAAGCTTAAGTCTCTGGTTGGGACCCAGAAGGAAATGAGTAAACAACAGAAATCAAAGGAAATAATAATAATACTGATGATGATAAACTTATCAAAATCTAGAAGTAGAAAATATTTTACAGTTGAAATGACTAGATGTAACCATAAGTTCTATAAAAAGACCAAAAATTCCCATTGTAGTTGGAGCCCTGGGTTTGATTGGAAAAAGGCTCTGATCGACTCAATGAAGAGATCCCTGCAAGACCACACCTTAAAGAAATACAAAAAAATTGTTCTCACAAGTACAGCCCATGCCTTAAAAATGGCTATGTGCTCTTAGGTTGCTTTCTTTTTATTTTTTTTATAATAGCGTTCATTGGAAAATGTGATGATGTAACTTATAAGCTTAGGTCTCTTGTTGGGACCCAGAAGGAAATGTGGATACAACAGAAATCAAAGGAAATAAGATAATAATGATAATAATAATAATAATAATAATAATAATAATAATAATAAAATTATTACCCAAATAAGGCTGCACCACCTAAAATGTACCAAGAGTTGGGAGGTTGAGGTCTAATTCAACTTGAACTAACTCTAAAAATTACAACAATCAGATTGGAAGCCTACCTCACAAAAATCAATGACCCTCTCCTACAAATACTAAAACAACAAATCCACTCCATCAAAAAAGAAACTGCACACTTGAAGAAACAGATTAATCTGTCTGAAACCCTACTAACAAAAAAAAACAAAAAACAAAGTAAATACCATTTATGCCAAATGAGTAAAACCAAAAGGAAAACTATTTGGCCAAATAAAATTACAAAAAAAACTGGGAGGATAAGACATTGCATGGCAAATAGCTAAAAAGAACGATAGAAGCAGATGTGGACCAAAAGAAAACACATCAGTGGCTGAGGAGCACTGGGCTGAAATCTGAGACAGTAGTCCTAATTATTGCAGCTCAGGACCAAAGCCTAGCAACCAGATCCTATCACCATCACATAATCAAGGATGGAACTAACTTGAAATCTGCAGAAAATATAGTGAAACTGTCAACCATATTATCTCAGAATGTTCAGAACTGGCAAAAAATAAATATACCCACAGACATAAGAAGGTAGCAACATATGTGCAATGGAAGATATGCAAGAAGCACAAAATCAAAACTATAGTTACCCAAAATAACAATGTAACTATCCTCTGGGACATGCCAATTCAAACTGTCAGGAAAATAAAAGCCAATAGACCTGATGTTATCATAAAAGACAAGGAATTCAAGAAGTGTATGCTTATTGACTTAGCAGTACGATCTTAGAGAAACACCGTCATGAAAATTATCGAGAAATTATCCAAATACAAGGACCTGGAGATCGAGATTAACAGGATGTAGGAAATGAAAACTGAGACTGTACCAATAGTAATCAGATCTCTGAACCTCGTGAGAGGAGATATGAAGAATTTTACTAACAGTGTCACAGGTAACATCAACATATAAATTGCCCAGAAGATCGCCCTACTAGGAACATCCTATATACTAAGAAAAATGCTATCAATTAAATGACAATTCTCCTATAGGGCTTAAGGACCATAGTTTGGACCCAGCTATACAGAATACAAAGCAGGAAACATAACATAAACAAATAATAATAATAATATTTACTTCAGCAAATTTACTATTTTTTCACTTGTTTAAATAATTCAGTACAGTTTTAAGAAAATAGAATTAAACATTATTTTATATAATTTAGATAATTTCATAACATTTTTTCAGCTTCATTTGACTTAATTTGTAGTAATGGGAAAAGCAGATGATAACAATGATTATTATGAACTTTGCAGGCTTTCTAAGTCATAATTGAATTTTGACAAGACGACAAATTCTTTCTATACAAATGCAATGAGTTGAAAAGAAGAATTATCAGTAGAAACATTGCTTATATATGGTAATTTTAAAAATTTATATTAAAAACAAATAGCACAGCAGAAATATTTTTTAAAATATGCTTTTAAAATCTGTCTGTATTTCTGAAATGAGGTATTGTAATTATTTACATTGTTTGGACTGTTGTCCTCATCTTTATTATTATATTCACAACATTTCAGCTGTTGTATGCTCTGGCCTTCTTCAGGATCTGTCTATATTTCTGAGCTGAGGTATTATAACTTATTTACACTATTTACATTGTTCAGACTGTTAATCATCTTTATTGCCAAAAACAATGTTTCAGGAGTTTATGATCTAGAGTTTGGAAAGATCACATGGCACAGAGGATAAAAGTTTTGGCTGAATCCAGTGACTTGACCCAAAGAGTTGTGAGTTCAATACCTAGCTATAATTCCAAAAAAAAAAAACTTTCATTCTTTTAAAAATTGGGAGATAACTGAGACATTCAGACTTTAAATGACACGTTGAAATAGAACAATCTATATTGGTGGATGAAATAAAATTTATAAAAATAGTTCAAAATTCCAATCATTTTCTGAAACATGAATGGAAAGAATTAAATAAAAAATTAAACCATGAACATGAAAATAAAGATCAGGACAACAGTTCAAACAAAAATTAAAAAACACTTTTAAAAAATTGTGATGCAAATTAAATATTAACCTAATTTTATAAACACTATAAAATAAGTCATTTATATTTTTAAAAAAAAATTTGACATCATTTATAAAGGCCACTAATTTTAATTTCTTTTTGAAATAACTTCAGATTTAATAAAATGTATAGATACAGATCAAGACTTTATATTTATTTGTTTTATTTTTGTTCTGTTTTTAGATTGAAAAGAAAGTTCAACTCCCAATGAAGAAGTCATTTTGTTTTCTGAATTAATAGAAACAGTTTTCCAAGAGTAAAAAGTGTGCCTTAAAAAAAAATTTGGAAAAACTTCTCTAACTGGCAAACAAATTTAAAATAATGTATCAAAAAATTTAAAGAGGAAGGCTGAAAAAAACAGGGGCTAATGGTTTCTGGTAGACCATCTTCAGCATCAACGTGTTTAAAAATGAGCTTAACAAATTTTTGAAAGGGTGGTGTACATATTGAAACGTAAAAAATAAAGTCGTTTAATAAACTTTTGATGTTCAACAAAAAAACTGTTCAATGTAACATAGATTGGTATTTTTTTAAGATAATTAATTTTTAAAATAATGTTAAATTTTGGGGACTTTGATATATATAAGGTTGATAGTCATTTATTATATATTAAACATGCAAGCTGTTTTTTTTTCCATTGCTGTAAGAAAAACACAGAAGAAAATTTATTGAAATTTAAATTTGTAAAAAATATTTTTTTCTATGGCCATATTCCTTGTTTTAGTAATCATTTTTCTCGTAACAATTTGTAAAATTTATATTAAAAACAAAATTTTCCTGTTTTTTAATATGTTGCTTTGCTTTGGAAAGCATCTTTGGCAATTCTGATGCTACATTTAGATTTCAGTGTCACACTTTCTATCCTCTAAATGTTGTTAATATTATATAATAATTAATTTCCACTTGTCTTTTTTGTATTTATTATATTTTTGAAGCTTTTAAGAATGTTGGATATATCCATTTATTTGATATTCCAGAGTATAATGCTATTACTATAGCTGTTATTGCTGGTGTACTTTCCAGGAATTTTCAGAACTTGTAAATTGTTCCATATGATGATCTGTCTTTATGATTGTACTGCATATTCTAAGGATTGAACTTACAAGTTCTGGAAAATCAGAAGAGTCTTATCAGAGTTTTTGTTCAAATAGACATTCCTGGAATATTACCAAATGAAACAAGTTATCTGAAGATTGCTGGAGAAAGGAGTGTTGAAAATGTTGTGATAAAAATAAAGATAGGAAAACTGGATAAGCTTTACTTTTTATGTAAATGTGACATAAAAAACGAAATAAAGTGTCCAAGTTTTATATTTTTAAATATGGATAACAAAAAATTTTCCAATCTCTTCATAAGTTATATGGAGTTGACCTTAGATGATATTCAAGGTCACCAGAGGTTATCAAATAACACAATATATCATTTCAAGTCAAATAAAGTAGTTTTGCATAAAATAAAAATATTAACTTTGTTATAAAATATGAATATGTTATTCAACCTCCCAAATATTACATCTGTTATAGTCGTATTCAACCTCCCAAATATTACATCTGTTATAGTCGTATTCAACCTCCCAAATATTACATCTGTTATAGTCGTATTCAACCTCCCAAATATTACATCTGTTATAGTCATATTCAACCTCCCAAATATTACATCTGTTATAGTCATATTCAACCTCTAAAGTCATTGGCATTAGAAAAATTTGTGATCTTTATGATCTGTACTAAAACCAAACAATTCCATTTTGGGAGTAAATTGAATTGTTGGGTAAATTTGACATAAAAATATGATAGGATAGATGATGCTAAATTTCAAGGTCATTTGGGGTTACCAAAAATCAATTTAGGATTAAATTTGGTTTGTTTACATTTTTTTTCAATTTCATCAAAATTTTTTAAGGGGTTAATTTTTTTTTTTAAATAAATTTAACAAATATGCATAATTAAACTTAATATTTTTTTCAGGTAATTCAAATTTAAAAAGATGGTGCCAAGCTAAAGCAATTGTCAATAGCTGCAAGACAAGATAACATAATGAATCATTATTCTTATACACTGAGAAAAATTAACAAGCAACTTACCTAAGAAGGTTGTAATATTAAGGAAACATTTGGCATTCACTGAATAAAGAATCAGTGCTGCTGTCAGTAAAAATATATAAAATCTTTCTCTCAAAACAATTTTTTAGGAAAGCAGATTCCTCAAATTTAGTAGCTGTTATAGTTTTTCCCAATATTGATGGGGTTTTTCTTCCTAAGCTTTTTTTTGAAGTA